>CBVK0100097490.1:0-32417 GCA_900067695.1 Picea abies
ACCTGGGAGTCATCTCTTCCCTTTTCAATAAGGAAGTCGTTTCCACGAGCTCCAGCTTGAGTACGCAAACTCTTTCATCTTGGATAGAAGATTTACCAGAATGTCTGCTTATCTGCTCATCTGTGGAGATATGTATTGGAGAACCACTTTCTCCTTTCTGGACTTCATCACGGATAATGTAATGCTTGATTTCAAATGTACTTTAGTCTGGAACACTGAATTTTTGTGAAGGCTTTATGTAGCTCTGAACAATAGAGTATATCATTGTTGGAAAACTGGAACATATCCATGTGGCACTTCTTCTGTCATCATGAGATCTGATCTACTGAGTAATCATCTTGATACAATATCTCTGTTTATAGAAAATCTTCACCACGCTTCTGCTGTGCACTGGAGGTTCTCCACCAAGTTATCTTCTTCTATCTGCATACAAGGGTCTCTTTCTGGTATGCCTCAAAGTCTTGAGATTGCTCTTCATACGCTCTTTATTCAATTTCTATGGAGAACATTCTTTGCATTCATCTGATGTAGAACTCCAACTCATGGATGTTGCAGATAATATAATGACTCGTATAGAGATACGTCTGGTGTACTAGAACAAATAATCATCATAGTCTTCTCCCTCCATCTGGGAGAACCTCTAGTTCTAGATCTCGCAATGCTTTCATTCATAAGTCTTTCATACACGGTTCTTCATCACGACTTTCAGTTCCTCTGCTTGATTTCTTTTATTGAGTTCATATCAGGCTAGTAATCTTGTGATTCTTGATACAATGACTGGTTGTTCTAGATTCTCTTTCTTTCTTGGAACCTTCATGTGCTTCTTTAGTTCTCGGCTCAATGGAGTTTCTTATAGATTCCATGCCCTAACAATTCCATCATAGGATCACAGATGTGGATGGACAACCAGGGATACTTTAAGGCTTCGCTTTGAAGAATATGTACTGTCTTTCATGGCTGCTATCATGGATCTATACTTCATCATCTTCAATGGATCATAGGATGAGCTCCCTCCTAATCCTTGCTTCATGTATGAGTGCATATAATCGGCTCCCTCCATCTGATAGAGTTCATGCTTCCGTCTGCATCCTTATTGTCTTCTGCAATATATAATTGGCTCTCTCTGTCTAACAGAGCTCACGCTTTCGTCTTGTTGTCTTCTACAAAAACGTTATAAGTCTTTCTCTGACTTCTTTCTATCTTTGCTTCTTCTGAGTCTCTTCATGATTGATTCAGCGTATTTCATCCTTTCATGTGTATTATCTAATGATATCAATCCTTATCTTGTTGTTCTTCCATAGGTATAGTTCTTCTTGGAACACATTATCTTCCAAGAGATAGATATACAAGATACGTACAGAGACGATGCAAACAAGATATGTACAAGAAATAAGAAGAGTTTTGTTACCTTTAGAAGAAGAAGTCTCTTCCATCTTGCTTAGTCTTCTTTGTAGGTTCCTTTTCTTCGACAATTGATGATTCTTGTAGTGACCATACTTTCGACAATTGAAGCATTGTACTTCCGAAATGTCTTTCTCTTGATTTGGCTTCTTCCTTGAACCAAACTTCCTTTTGTTCCTGAAGTTCTGAATCTTGTTGTGAAGGCTTGATCATCGTACTTCTTTTGGGGTTTCTCTTTTGCACTGATCCTTGATTCTTCTTGAGCACAGCAAGTCCAAAGTTCTTCAAATGTCGGATACTCCTTTATTGTGTCCATGCTTGCGGCAAATGCATCCCACGTCTTGGGAAGACCATTGAGTACTATGTTTACCAACTCATTCTCTAAGATGATCTCTTCAATAGCTTGTTGTTGATCTCTTAACTGAGAGATTCTCACAAAGTATGATCTTATGCTGTCGTCATCATTCATCTTCATGTTACGGAGCTCATTCTTCAGACTCATTACTTGTCCAATGTTTCTGACTGAGAAGAGATTTGTTAGGGCATCGTACATCTTCTTCGATGAGTCAAGATGGGAGATGTAGGGTATCAAGTGGTCTTTTATAGATTCCACTATGATACTCATAGCATTGATATCACTGTCTTTGAACTTCTCCGTGGCTGCAACGTTCTGCGGTTCCTTCTCTTTTCCTTCTTCAAACTCTGGCTTCACGATCTTTCCTTTCACGATATCCAACACTTTATTCTTGGCAAGGATGAGGTCAATTCTTGTCTTCCACGCTCTGAAGTTAGAGGCTCCATCTAACTTGTTCTCTGACTTCATAGAATAAGTCATGGTTGTTTTGACTTGGTCAAACCCTAGATTTGATCACAAACTCAAACTTGACATCTTGGTTTGCTGAGAATACCAGAAGATGCACTAAGCTAGGGCGCACTGATCTATCCAGAGATTAAGTCAATCTCTTCACTTAAGATGTCTCAATGAGAGGATTAGGGTTTCTGCAACTGCTCCTGCTAGTAACCCTAGTGACAATGTCTTGGTAGTTGCTTCTACTAGTAATCCTAGCGGTAGTTCCTCAATGAGCTCAATATCCTAGCGGCTATGTTTCCTTCCAGTGTTTAGACTGAATGAAGGAGGTGTGGGCCCATAACCTATTAGAATATGAAAGATGTGTGCTCATTTTACCATTGACAATACCCTTGTCACCCAACCATAGGCCGAAGTCACCCTCCAAGCACCTTAACCTTGACAGAGAATCACTCCGGAAGCAAACCCTAGGCTAGATAGCCAAACAAAGGGTAGCGCACCTTTCCCCAAGGATAACACATCACAAAGAGATGATCAGATAGTTCAAACCCTAGCCAAGAGATAGTCCACGCCAAAACGTAACTGCTAGCTGCAACAACAACTTTCCTCCAGACCTGCGCACAAGACTGCAACTGAACTGCGCATAATTGGCTCTCTACAACTGCTAAGATGTGTCAAATGAGAGACTGACACCCTATATTTATAGTGGTTCTAGAAGAATTACTGGGGTCGACTTCTCCTTCTGGGTACCTGTCTATTCAATATATTATTATTATTTCTAGCCGACTTCTTCTCTTGGAGGCTAATAACCTAATATAAATTATCCTCTTGAGCCGACAAGTCTTCTAAGGTTATTATCCAACTCATTAGGGTTTCTTGCTTTCCAGAGTATTATATTCTCGTCAGGTTTACACGTGGAGGTAAATACCTCCCGCAGCTACCATAATATCAACACAAGGGAGCCCCACTCTCCTACTATCCAAGGCCCTTGGGGAAAAAAATATTGATAAAAACGTGGCTACTAGATTGAATTTGCAAGGCAATTCGATGATCAGGAGGGGAACAAGTATTGAACTATCTAGAACCAATATGTTGTGTATCTACGGGTGAATGATCTATGGCTTGAAATGGAAAACCGTCACAAGTCACAAATATGTTAATGGACCACCTAGAGGGGAGATCGAGAAGAGACCCGAGGCCTCAACAATCTAGGATCTAAAGTATCCCAAGCTTCTACTTGTCACTTCTTGCTTCGATCGAATGAGACAACCTAGAAGTATGAAGTGATCCACAACTTTGGTGTCGATTGATGGACTTTATAAAAGCCTTTGATACAAAATCAAGGGAAAGACTATGGGCAATGCTCATAGAGTTGGGGGTGCCCAATGAATAGATTTTTGTAATGCACAAGCTTTATGAGCAAGTCAACCCCAAGATCAAAGCCCAAGAAGGATTGTTGGATAACTTCAATAACCAAATTGAGTTGAAGCAAGCCTGCCCTCTCCCACTGACTCTATCTGGGCTCTCATCTACAAGTTGGAGGAATGGATTAATAAGATAGGAGTTGGAAGGGTAAAAATAGTTAGGCTAATAGTAAGAATCCATTTATACACAAATGATGTCACCCTAGAGACAAGAACATTGTGAAACCTCCATGAGCACCTGACAACACTTGAGACCTTTTGCACGGAGGTACATATGGATGTAAATATAGAAAAAACTAAGGTAGTTATATTCTCTCTTAGGAGGAAGGTGATCCAACTAATAATAAAATTGAGCAACCCACCCTAGAGATCAACCGAAGCTACAAGTTTTTAGGGTTGGAATTTAATGATAGGCTTCACTGGGACAAATGCAAAAGGTAATGAATTCAAGGTATTTGGAAGGAAACCTTCACAGGACAATCGAGATCTGGGAGTGGGGAATAATTAGTTCTCTCTTCTAGGATCTCATTACTCAGATGATACTCTACATGTGTAAGAAGTGGGGCCCAAGAAATCCAAAAAGTAAATGGATTGAAATAAAAAAAGTGCAAAAAAACACATAGTGACCTTATTTTTGCGATTAAAAAAATACAAACAATATGAAATCTTGTTGGTGGAAACGGGGCTATACTCACTTGAGATGGAGGTAAAAGGAGAATGGTCTTATAGAGACAAAGCATGGCAGATATGGACTACAACAGATTACTACACCAAATCAGCAAAGAAACATTGCAGAGAATGAAGAATATGCAGAAGCTTCAGTACAAAAGATGGCTGAAATGTTAGGGCATAAGAGAAGGACTACCCTCAAAATAAAAAATTATTGAACCAGGGCATATGTGACTGCTATAGGAGGGGAAAATGATGGAGGAGAGTGCAAAAAAATAACAGTACCTTAATGCAAAATGAAAGAATACCTTAAGCTTAATGTACCTTGAGAGAAAAAAACTTCTTGGCTCAACTAAGTACAAGCTCGCACAGGTTGAGATGCTAGACAGGGAGATGGGCAGAACCCAAGGAGGAGTGGAACAGCAGGACTTGGCAGGTATGTAGCTCTGAGGAGGTGGAAACCAAACAATACTTCCTTCTCAACTATACTGCTTATAGCAACATCAGAAAGGAATCAGTGTTGGAAGAGGGAGGATGGCTCACAATGTTTCAGAGCAGCCAGTTAGAATATGTCACAAGGAGGGCATAACAAATTATGCACCTCAGAGGCTAATTATTATCTATTCTAGATCTGGAAAGGCGGGATGCCTCAAGCTGTAATGCCTCCATCCTGGTCACTACTGACTGGAAAATTCTCTGTCACAAACTTAATCATGGATTTTATCATATTTTTTAGCACTGCCAATATTTTTCCAAACTTCATTGTTGCCAAACTTAAACATAAACACAAACCAAGCAACATAGAATCTAGATGTGGTCTGCCCTACTTGAATGGTATGAGTTTCAAAGAAATGAGGCTGGGAACATGTACTGTACAATTTTGGCATAATAGTTACCCTTGGACCTGGCATCTAAGCCAGAGGAAGTCTAGTCTATGTTGTGCAGCCCCCTGGGATGTGTTTCTTGAAGCATTTCCCGAAAAAAATTGGATACTAAATTTTTCAGTGCCAAACTGATGTCACTATTGCAAAATCACCAAGGGATCAATGTCATCCGAATCTTCCCACAAGAAAATCACACCAAATACCCTATTGTTCACATTAAAGTTAGATTCTGGAATCGTTGGGAATTAACTAAGATTGTTAACAATGTCAGGTGGGTTGTGGTCAAATGGTAAATCAAGTGAGCTTCCTTCATAGAGACCTGGATTCAATCCCCCGAGAACATGTTGTTGTGTTGATGCAGCCAATTGTTGTTCTATTTTGTGGTATCGTATAGTTAACTGAGTCTAGACAATTCATCCTAGGCAATGGATCTCAACGTAATACGCCAGGTGCAAGTCCTAAGTGATTTTAAAAGAACATTACCCTCGGGGGTCTTGCATCTAAGGGAAATTGACCAAAAGCCTTTACCAAAAACTTTAGATATAAATTGTAATAGATGGTTGACACCACGTAACTGAGGAGCAAATATCTTAGAAGTCTGCAACAAATCCAACTTAGACTTCTCGAGCGTGACTCCCCCAAGAGAACCTAACCCTTCTTCATCACGGGCGCCATGGAAACGAAAGAATTGAAAATTTCTAGCGAACCGCCTGAATTCCCATCAAACATCACCGTAGAATTATCATCAACCACGCCGGACGTACCCGCAGTCACGGCCTCGAGCTGAAGCCTCAAATGAACCGGAAATTCTTGAACAAACTGTCGACCGTACTGTTAGCATATTTGTAGGATCTAGAAACTTTCAAGTTTTGAACCTGGTATATATTGCAGAGAATTTTAATTACATTCATACCTGAATCCATTTGATATTCGAACCTTCTTTTCTTCTTGCTACGAGCCCTCTTACAAAGAACTGGAAATTGAGTTTGCTTAGAACCCTCTTCAACAGAACAGAACATAAAACAAGTTTCTCTCTCTTACCCTGCTGCCATACGCCTTCAGAACAATATGATGGGTATTCTTGAAGGTTCTTTTATAGGCAGAGAGAGGACCGGTTTCCTCAAGACGGTTATTCTCCACCTGTCCATCAGAGTAGGAGATTCGACCATTCCGTTACCAAGGCGACAGTTTTCGTAACTGTTTCATATGGGTCATTTAAACACTAATTTATGAAATTAGTCTTACATTCTCCCACTTGAAACATATGATAACTTAATGTTAGAGTTTAACAGAGTAGACATTAGGTGCGCCATAAGTCATATTGGTCTTGGTTTTCAGTTTGGTCATCATAATACTATAATTAAACAACTTAGTAATGCGAGTCGTGACGGTTCCATGTCAATGAGACGACATAGTCCCTTTCATGTACCACAACATTAGTAACTTGTCCAAATTAGTCTGTAAACAAGGAGAGATTTCATAAGGTCCAACAATAATGTCCCTTGTCAGAGACTATTCCTGTCATTATGCATTTATTCTCATACATGTACGTACACATTTAAAACAGGATTTATCAAACAGAAACAACTTTATTAAGATCTCAAAGTGTCACATAAGACAAACAACATTATGTGATCCATTTCATAAAAATACGTTCAATTCCCATTCTGTTAGCATGTTCCTTAAATGCCTTTGGTGGTAATCCTTTCATCAATGGATCTGCAACCATAAGCAGTGTTCTTATGTGTTCAATTGACACTCGTTGTTTCTGAACTTCTTCTTTTACGGCAAAGTATTTCAGTTCCATGTGTTTAGCACCATTAGAATACCTATCGTTCTTAGAGAAGAATACAGATGTGACATTATCACAATAAATCCTCAGCGGCTTGGCAATAGTGTCGACAACCCCAAGTCCCGAGATAAAATTTCGCAACCACAATCCATGAACCGTGGCCTCAAAGCATGCCACAAATTCAGCTTCCATAGTGGATGAAGCAGTGATAGTTTGCTTCGCACTTTTCCATGATATTGCTCCTCCAAACTCCCATTCAGAAAAGAAGTTTTCACATCCATTTGGTGCAGTTCTAAATCATAATGAGCTACTATTGCCATAATGATTCTAAATGAGTCCTTCTTGGACACAGGAGAGAAGGCCTCTCTATAGTCAATGCCTCCTTTCTGAGTGAAACCTTTGGCCACAAGTCTAGCTTTATGTCGTTCGATATTACCCTTAGAGTCGCGTTTGGTCTTGAAGACCCATTTACAGCCAACTTTCTTGTATCCTTCGGGCAATTCAACGAGATCCCAGACTTCATTTTGGTCCATCGATTTCAATTCACCATTCATGGAATTAATCCATTTAGCAGAATCATTGCTTTCTATGGCTTGTGAAAATGAAACCGGATCCTTACATGTTCCTATATCAAAATCAGATTCTTGTAGATAAACCACATAATCATCTGAAATAACAGACCTCTTAACCCTTTGAGATCTCCTTAATACTACTTCTTGTGGTCCATCTACTATGGGTTCATTGGTGACAGCCTCATTATGGAGTGGTGGTTCATTAATTTGTTGTTCAATATTGTCAGGTTGTTCATCAATGATAGGAACAACAATTTCCTTTGAAGCCATAGGTATAGGAACTTGTACCCTAACTTCTTGGATAACCACATTTTGCAATTTATCACTCCCACTGACTTCACCATTTTCAATGAATCTGGCATGACCGGTTTTTACAATTCTTGTATTGTGATTAGGGCAATAAAACCTATACCCTTTGGATTTTTCAGGGTAATCAATAAAGGAACCACTGATCATTCTAAAATACAATTTATTTTCATGTGGATTGTACAATCTAACCTCTGCTGGACAACCCCCAAACATGCAGGTGTCTTAAACTCGGTTTCCTTCCTGTCCACAGTTCAAAAGGAGTTTTTGGAACTGACTTACTAGGAACCCGATTTAACAAGTATACAACGGTCTTAAGAGCATACATCCACAATGATTTAGGTAAATTGGAATTACTTAACATACTCCTAACCATATCCATTAAAGTACGATTACGCCTTTCAGCTACACCATTCTGCTGTGGCGTTCCAGGCATAGTATATTGTGCACATATGCCATGCTTTTCAAGGATTTTAGCAAATGGGCCAGGGCACTGCCCTGTTTCATCATACTTTCCATAGTATTCACCACCTCTATCAGATATAATGATTTTCACTTTTCTATCTAATTGTCTTTCAACCTCAGTGATATATACCTCAAGGGCATCCACCGATTGAAATTTTTCATGCAGCAAATAGACATAACCATAGCGTGAAAAGTCGTCAATAAAGGTGATAAAATACTTTTCTCCACCAAAAGATGGATTGTCAAAAGGCCCACAAATGTCTGTATGGATAATCTCAAGAATCTTAGTACTTCTTGTGGCACCTTTTCTGGTGTGTTTTATTTGTTTTCCCTTAATACAATCTACACACATTCCAAGATCAGAAAAAAACTAGGTTCAAGAGAATCCCATCTTTTACTAATCTAAGTAACCTTTTTCTGGAAATATGTCCCAACCTTTTATGCCACAAGTATGAGGAATTTTAATTCGTGAGACTACGTTTAATACCAACATTATGATGTAAGGTAAGAATGGTTTCAACAAATTGATTATCATGTTTTAATTTGTATAAACCATCAGAAAGAATGCTCGAACCAACAAAAGAGGTATTTTTAAACAAACTGAAACTTTTATTTCCAAAATTACAGGAGTAACCATCAAGTTCAAGTCTAGACAAGGAAATTAAATTTCTGAAAATAGAAGAACATAAAGAGTCTGAAACAAATCCAAATGATAACCAGAATCTAGAAATAAACGATAAGTCCCAATGGCTTCAACTTGAGCTTTAACCCGATTTCCCATGAATAGAAAATTCTGATTTGGATTTGTGGTCTGGGTTGTAAGGAATCCCTGCATGGTATTAGAAACATGAGTAGTAGCCCCATAGTCAATCCTCCAAGTATTAGAAAAAAAAACTTCAGTCAGGTTTGATTCGAAACAAACAGAAATGAAATGCATACCTTTCCTTTCGAACCATTCCTTACGTTTCAGACAGTTTTTCTGATAGTGTCCCGACTTTTTACAGAAGTGACACTTATCACTGTTCCTTTCCTTCTGATAAGCCTGAGAACCTTGATTAGGCTCATGTGCCTTGGATGGTGTTCGCTTCATGCCCTTTCTAGGCTTTTTCCCTTTCCTTCCGGCTCCTTGAGTGATGAAATGAACTGAATGTTGTCCATGTTGCTTAAGTCTTGCCTCTTCTTGATTGAGCATACCAGCCAACTCATTCACATTCCACTTATCCTTAATAGTGTTATAGTGAATCTGAAATGGCCCATACTGAGGAGGCAAGGAGTTTAAAATGAATTGTACAAGGAAGAACTCATCCACCTTCATTTCAAGAGTCTTTAATTGAGCAGCCAAGTCTGTCATTTCAAGGACATGCTCATGCATTCCATGCGTACCATCAAACTTCATGGTGGTAAGCAATATGTCATCAACATACAAAATCAGAAATATAAATTTACTCCCATTATCCTTTAGATATATACATCGATCAACAGTGTTTTCCTTAAATCCAAAAGAAGTAATGGTACTAGTAACAACAACTGGTTTTTCAGATTCAAGTGCTACAACTAGATCCAGAACACCAAGGTGAAACTGAACCTGTTCTTTCAAATCTGAAAAATTCATTCCATTCAAGATCGGGACATAAGAGGCATGCGAATGCAGCGACACAGGAACTGATACTGCAATCACAAATACATGCTATGTGACATTAATGCTAAGAGTTATAAGCAATTTGAAAACATGGTTTAAACAATAGTGAATAGTATTACCGTGACCTACCTTTGGGCTAATCTTATGGCAAACTATTCAACAATTATGGTGATTTCCTTTCACCTAATAGGACTGATTGATAAAACATTCACAACTAAGTAGGTATGTTACCTTTGAGTATCCATACTGGCCTCAATTGTGAATACCCATCAATCATCCTACTCCAATTAAATAATCTTTCAAAAATTTGGTGCACCTTTGGGCCAACCTAATATTCTTGTGATTAAATAATTGCGATTTGCAGAGTTATTATTTTAATACCAGGGGAAACAAGTACTAAATTTCGATAATTTGACTTAATATCTACGAGTCTTTCCGGTTGGACCACTTTGGTGGCTACCAAACCGTATTTTAATATAGACCTTAAATCAATGTAATGACTCTGCATGTTGATTCAACATCAATGTGTTTAAACAGAGTGATGTCAACACCAAAAATATTGCATGATGACTTACAGATTATTGACATTTACTCTACATCTTGGCAGATGCATACACATCAAAACAGATAGTGGATATGGTAATAGAGTCAAAACAAATGTCTGTTTTGGAGACTGTGATTGATAGCCGAGTGTCAAAGATTGCATTGCACTTATTATCTCAATTTTCAGTGCTCGTAAGATTAGTTTTAACAACCACAAAGTTGGTCTTTGTCGTGAAACAATTAGAAATTGATTGTGAAGCAATTAGAAATTGATATAGAAGGAATGTGTAAGACTTTATGCAACTTAAATGCTTACAATAATATTACAGTGATAAAACACTGTAGTAAGAACACAAAATGGTTTGTATTTATCTATGCTTTATGCAACTCTAAATTTGAATGTATGCTTAAGTTATGTGGTTGTTAATGTGGCTGGAATATGGCTATTAATGTGGCTCAATGCTTCTAATATCTGTTTTGGGGTCAAGAACCTTATGAAATGCCTCAATAGAATGGTAAAAAGTTTCAAGCAATATACTTACCTCCAACGACTCTATAGGAGGAGAGCTCTTGTAATTGAACTACAATAAATAATGTTTCATTATCATGACTCATGAGGCTCTTCGCTGAGAAAACTATTGTAGAGCTCATCAGAGAGATAGATTGCATACGATATTATTTGAGAAATTTTAGGGCAATTGGTGGGACTGGAAACAACTAATACAAGCTCGACCGGACTGGAGACAATCAATACAATCTCTTCGCATTAGTTATATATTCCTAAAATGAACCTTTTAAAAAATAAAATAAAAATAAAGATCATGCTTTCTGGTTTATTGAATTTGGTCAAGATATTAACAATTTAATTCTGTTCTCTTATTTCTTCCATCTTAATATTTATGGAGGAGACCAGAGCCGAGATTTGAATCTTCGTCCACAACACTGCTCACAAATTTGACCATACTATGGAAACCATAGAGCTAAGCATAGTAGAAAAAGTATTTTATTACAGTGATGGATGTCTCTTGTACCTTAAGTATTACGGGAATATCCAATCTGAGAAGTTACGTGGGACATTATAGAGGACAATACGTAATGAAAATTAATGTAGAAATCTAATGTGAATATTGTTGTACTGTCAACGATCAAGGCTGAAATCAACAATAACGGAACTACTCCTCGAATCAAACAATCACAATATTCAGGCGACAATAATCTACACAATACTATACTAAACAATCACAATATTCAGGCGAGAATAATCTGTCGATTTGATTGGTGAGCTTTAGTAACGACAAAATTGTGGAAATAATATTGTGGAAAATATATATATGAATTCAGAAAATATATATTACGAAACTGCACCGTGAGTTACAGTGCTATCAGAAAATATATATGCATTCAGAAAGTTTTGCTACGCAGGCTCTGATACCAATGTTAGCATATTTGTAGGATCTAGAAACTTTCAAGTTTTGAACCTGGTATATGTTGCAGAGAATTTTAATTGCATTCATACCTGAATCCATTTGATATTCGAACCTTCTTTTCTTCTTGCTATGAGCCCTCTTACATAGAACTGGAAATTGAGTTTGCTTAGAACCCTCTTCAACAGAACAGAACAGAAAACAAGTTTCTCTCTCTTACCCTGCTGCCATACGCCTTCAGATCAATATGATGGGTATTCTTGAAGGTTCTTTTATAGGCAGAGAGAGGACTGGTTTCCCCAAGACGGTTATTCTCCACCTGTCCATCAGAGTAGGAGATTCGACCATTCCATTACCAAGGCGACAGTTTTCGTAACTGTTTCATATGGGTCATTTAAACACTAATTTATGAAATTAGTCTTACACATACCTGCGCTTGTGTTTCTGCGGTCCCAATTTAGAATTAACCCTGCGAGGACAAGGGAAAGAAGGCTTCGAATTCGCCAAAACTGAAGCTGAGGGCGAGGCAGGCTCGAGGGTTTTATGAAGAAAATGAGACGGCAATGACATGGCCATTTGGGGCAATGGTAACGAGGTAAGGGCATGAGACATCGCGGATAAAATCAATCCCGAGGTAGTGCTACCCAACCTCGCACATTTGACCATGGTGTTTAGGGGCCCATAGTTACTTTAAGGTGTCAAAAAAGGCCTCACATGAACTGAACCTACGTCTATAGTGAAAAACTTGATCCAAATTGGATTGATAATGAAATGAAAGAACATTCAACATTGCAAAGAAAACACAAAACAATTTTGAAAGCAAAGTATTAATATGAAAACCAAATTCCGTTAATAATTTGAATGGTGAAAAAAACTACAATATGCATAGCAATACAAAATGACTAGAATGGTGGTAGCTTATCTTTGAGAAGAGATGTGATCACTACACATTCACAAAAATCACATAACAAGAGGTTGAAATTATACTTATAATAATGTCAAAAAAAAAGTCACTACTTGTACTTGTTGTTTGCTCTTTGTAGAAGATCATGAACTTCTTGTTAGAAGTGTTGGATCCATTCAACAAATTGGTTGCTTTGTCTACTTCATTCTAAGCATGGGAGGACTCTTCTAGTGTTGAATTAATGGGTGGTGATACATCAATTTTGGACACCTGTTGGAACCCCCAACACACCTAAAAAGGGTTGTGTCCAATAACATTGTGAAGAGTTCAGTGATAGTTGTGTTGAACATAAGGAAGAATTTTTCCTCCCATGTACATGGGTGCTTGGAATTATACATTTTGACATTATGTACACCACCTCTATATGTCCCTTTGTGTGGGAATGGAAAGAAGTGGATTTTATTAGTTTGGTATCCATCATAGACCCAGCACTAGACTAAAAGATACTCACAAATTTGTTGTCCCTTACATAAACAATGGTCTAAGGGAAACCCAAAATGGACCCAAACATGCTCAAAGAAGAACTTAACTAGATTTTGTTGTGACACTCTTCTCTGCAACCCAAACATTATCAAAGAAGAACTTAATAGTGGCTTTTATTGTGACACTCTTCCCGCAAGGTGACAAAATCCAACTTAGACTTGTTGAGTGTGACTCCCCCAAGAGAATCATAACTCGTCTTCATCACAGGAGCCATGGAAACGAAAGTATTGAAAACTTCTAGTGAACTTCTTAAATTCCCATCAAACATCACAATAGAATTATATCATCAACCATGGCGAATATACCCACACTCACGGCCTCAAGCCAAACCCTCGAAGGAACCCAAGGTTTTTGAACAAATTGTCGATCAAACATATGTTTGTGTTCTTGTAGTCCCAATTTAGACTTGACCCTACGAGGAAAAGGGAAACACGACTTCAAATTCCTGTATGTATATATATAAGACAAGGTAGGAACATGTCCACAAAGATTTGAACTTTGGTCATTATAGCCACAACCTCCCCAGGTTGTCACTAGATTGTAGTGCATTGAACATGTAAGTTGACTGGCCTTAAGAAACATCAGGGTGTGCTTTAATACACTTGTGTGTGTGTTGGTAGTGTAGATGAAAAAACTCCTCATTCCTCACCCATGGACCCAACCCCTTTGGACCTTAACATTGGTTGGCATTAAGGGGCATGAAGATGGGTTCTGATCACTTATGTGTGTGCAAATAGTGCTATCCAATCTCACACATTTGATCACTGCATTTAGAGGCCCCAAAATTATCTTAAGGTGTTAAAAAATCCCTCACATGAACTAAACCTAAGTCTCTAGTAAAAAACTTGATCCAAATTGGATTGAGAACAAAACAAGAGAACATGCAATATTGCAAAGAAAACTCAAAACAATTTTGAAAGCATAGTATTACTATGAAAACTAGATCTTGTTAGTGAATTGAATGGTGAAAAGCATTACAATATATATAGCAATACAAAATGACTAGAATGGCGATAGCTTGTCTTTGAGAAGAGACGTGACCACTACGCTCATTCACAAAATCTTGTAACAAAAGGTTGAAACTACATTTATAATAATGTAAAAAAAAATACAAGCAAAAAACTAATGTAAAAAAAAAAATCTAAGCAAAAGTCCTAAAATGCAAGAAACCTAACACTAGCATGATTGGGGTTAAATTGGAACATTAAGCTAGAAAAATTAGAGTTGTCCAAAAAAAAGGGTATCCTTGTTGAGATCATAAGATTTCATTGAATGCTCCAGTTTTAAGTCTTCTTTGGCTCATTGGAAATAAAATTAGCAAACTTGATTAGATCTTAGGTCATAGGACATTACTACCCCAAAATGAGTAAGGAAACCCCCAAAAAATAGGTAATATGATCATGACCCAAAATCTACCAATATTGAGACTATTTTTTAAGCAACCCTAGATGGCCACCTAGATATGTGCTTTCTCCTTGAGTATAAATTATCCCAACTGCATCAAGTTGTATGTCATGTTGGGGAGTGTTCTTCAACTTGATGTCCATGATCTGATTCGTTGTAGCTTGCTCAATGTAATCACAATTGAGCTTTATGGTGTCTAAGTGCTCTGACACCTTCAAGGTGTCCAACAGATGTGGAAAGTATGGAGAAAGCAATTGAATATTAAACACAAAGTGTACACCAAGGAAAGGTGGAAGATGTAATGATCCCAAGCCATTATGCCAGGATCATCACGGTTTTGGTGTCTTTTTAAAACTTTTTCTGAGTATTTCATCGAACACTCTGCTTACAGTTACAAGTAGGGTTTTACTGATGTGTTTATATGTGTTTGCAGCAAATAACAAGAAGATACAAGCATGGAACATACCTCAACCATATGCAATATGATAGACAAACCAAAACATCCCAAATATGATTTTATTCATGAAATAGAGAAACCTGCTACAATGAAGATGCCGATCTGGAATGCTCAATAGATGGCTAAGAAGATAGACAATAGAGCTACTACAAAATGCTCCAATAGAAGACTCCAACATGCCTCCAAAGGCTGGATATACAATGAAGACTGAATACAATAGATCTGGGCCGTAAGAATGCTAAACCCCCAAGCTGGAAGGTGCCACGCCCTGCTGGATAGCTGAAGCTCCTCAACAATTCGGCCCTGCTGCCAAAAGTGTCCAATCACCCCAAGAAATATGCCAACTGATAGATCGATAAACTGTAAGGACAACCTAGGTGTCTAAATCTCCAAATCCACTCTCAAACCCTGTAGATCTGAAACTCCTCCACTAAATGGTGCACCCCCTTGGATGGATGAAACCCTAATAATTCGGCCTGGATGAATGAGGCCTCTAAACCTCTTGAAACTCTCCAAAATGATAGAGCGGGGCTTGGTTACCTCCCTGGTGAAGTCCCAAGCGAAATGGTGAAGATCTGAGCTAGCAAATGACTGAAACCAATTTTTGAAGTTTGCTCCTCTCCTCCAATTCATCCCATGCATATAATAAATCAAATAGCACCTAAAACTCCTCATGAATGGACTAGATCTGATGTACAAGGCCCTGCAATGAAAACCCAAGTGATAGAATCTCCAAAAGCCCTGTCAATCTCCTACAACAAATCTCTCTCCAAGGATGGTGCGCCCCCCTTGCTGGAAACCCCCAATGGTGCACCCTCCTTCTCTTCTTGTGCCTTTGGTTGTGTAGAACCCTCCTGCACTGATGTAGAACCGAGCTAGAATGGTGTGGGATAATATTTCATCTCTGAGACCAATCTTGGGACAAGCTAGGTGGAATCTTTCACCACTGAATCGTCCTCTAGGGTTTGTTAAGTCAAAACCCTCAAAACCCCCAAGAGATGGGCCCTCTAGCTAGAAGCCAAAAATCCAAAAGATAAACATACATGAATGAATGAGAAGAGGCCCTTGCCTTTCCTTTATACTTTTTGGCTCACCTTGTCCCTCCAAAGTGACTTTCATTTTATTAATATTTAATTAATTAATTAAATCACTTTAATCAATTAATTAACCTTTTTACTTCTGAAAAGCGCCTTATCTCTCCTTGTGGCTTCCCTGGCCACTAAAAGTCACTTCTAGCCATCCCATCCTGTAGTGTTTCTCCTCCCGATTCCAATGATCTATTACATTGAGAGGTTCCTCCAAGTAATGTGCCCAAAATGACCTCTTTAGTGAATTTAATTGACTTATAGCTCAAAATACTCAAAATCGTGGAAATCATCGGAATGCAACGAAACCAAATCCAACCTATGTGGAATGGCTCATAATGATGAGATATGAAGAGAAATGCATGCTGGACCACACAATGCCTCTCAATAATCCCTGTACTCACTATAACACCCATCTGGCTACTCTGGTCATCATAAACCTCTACACTATGATCATGTCGCAAAGTGGGGACATTACAGTCCTCCCTGCTAGAAAATTGCTTGTCCTCAAGCAATAACCAAATCCTCTCAAATAAAATACCAGGATCCCATGTCCACCTATGGGATACACAGTAGAACCCATCGAAAGAGGAACAATAGTACACTCCACCCCCTGGATCCCATATCAGGAAGTGAATTGCAATACTCTGCGAAGCATAGTCCTGAAAGATATCAACCCTGTGAACCTCCTGCACATGACTCATGGCCTCATCTCGGAATGATTCCATCCTCCAAATATCTACCAAGATCCACACGACCTCCATCAACTGCACATGTTGATGCCAAAATGAGGTACTAAAAGACCTCCATGAGACACCCTCAAGTGCTGTGATCTCTTCAACACTGAAGCTAAATGGAAAGTTAGAACAACTTCCCCCTACAAAGTTCCACTCGCCCCTGTCAGTTAGTGAAATGCTCAAACCTGCAATCCCTGGGTCCCATGCTAACCTTTGTCGAAGATCACCATGCTGGCCCTGCACTACTCTGATCACAACTGTCTGTCCCCTGCATACATATTGGATCCTCCTCTCCTGGATTCTCAAGCTAAATTACCTGTGACCACTAGACCTGTTGTCCAGAAACTGTATCTATAAAGGAATCTTTGTAGAAGAAGTACCTATCCACCCATCTCCACGTCCGATCATGATGATCAAGAGTGAAAAGTTGCCTCGCTCTATCGGACAAATCCCTGCAGGCCCACTCCAGACCGACCCCTGGTGGAGTGTGTGGCTCTCGGGCGCAACCTAGGTCATCATGTAGTGAAACATCCGGCTCACCCAATGAACTCCCAGATCCAATGGAAAACTTGGAAGTTTATCACTTCCAATCTCGTCTAACTGCTCCTGTGTGAGACTGATCACTGTCAGAAGCCCTCTGTGCTCATCTTCTATCCTCCTCATGCTGCCGTCTATGATAAATGTGTCGAAAAAGGATAACAGACATATCTGCAGTTGACTGTAGGACTGGAAGGTGCCACAGGCTTTGGTCAATCCCAAGAATTCGACCACAAGCTCATCCATCGATATCCATGATAGATGCTCTCCTATGGTCATCACTGAATCCCAACCATCCAGTACAACTGGAAATAACCCCTTTGATTGCTGGTCAACCAACCTCCATCTCTCATCTCCCATGCAACTGCTGAAATGGTGAAGGTGATCCCCCACAACTATGTTCTACTACAAATAAGTGACATCTGCATACTCCCCTAAGTGCGTCTCCTCCCTGCAAGTCAATACACCCCTCTGAATCCCACCATACATCTCGGCATGTCTCTGTGAGACATCACTCATCACTGTATGCTCCGGCATACTCATGTCATCTCCCGTAGACTCATGCTGCATCACAGATCCTGGGCGTACTGCTGGATCAACCTCTATATGGAGGTCAACAACTCTCGAAACACAAATGGAAATGTCCTCCATTGACTAGTGCTCCTCTTCTAGATCATCAACATATCCTAGAAATGTGACTGAATGATATGTCTGAGTGTCTACTAAGACAGATGAAGTGGATCTCTGACAAATCTCCTCAAGAGACTCATATGATCTAGACTATGATTCTTGAAGGGATGTCTGTGTGCCTCTCAAGAATCCTTGAGTGCTCTTCGACTCTTGAGTGAGTCGGTCCATCTCCAACTCTTGCTCCCTCAGAGCCTCATGATACATCTCACCAACCCTCAATAGATAATCCCTATCGGTCAACAACTGCTGGTAGTCATTCCTCATCATAGATACTCTCTCCCTGAGAGTATGAAAATCATCCATGGCAATCCCCTCATCTGAACTACCATGTGCCACTGACGCTCTCCAATAGTAATATGCCATCACTGCATGCATGTCATCAATACGTCTAGTGGCTGCCATGATCATAGCCTCACTAACTCTCAACTGTGCTACTAAGTGGTGGGGATCCTGATCATGGTCATACTGCGGTGCCATCTCAGACCCCTCACTGCTAGTGTCAGTCCTGCTAGTGTCAACTCTGGAGCCCCCAAAAACACTCTCTGCATAAGATAATGTGTTGAACTACCCACTGTCTACCCTGCTGCTGGGTACTCCTGAATGCCACTGCATCCCATCACTAAATGTTATCTCCCCCTGAATCACACTGTATCCTATATGAGCAGCCGTATCCTCCTGTGCACTTACCCTACTACTATCATTTGCGCCTAGATCCCATATAGATGTTTCTAGAAACATGCTATGGTCATCATGACTCCTAAAGAGTGCATCCTCATCAATGTAGGCCGATCCTAGAAGTGGGTGTCCCATCAACCTGTCAACATCCACAATCTGCTCAACTAATGGAGTCTCCAAAAACTGTGACTCAATCTCCTATGGCTGATCTGTATGTGTAAGGTCCACTGTCTATACTCCCTGTATCTCCTCCTGGATCGGTGGATCTACATGTTTGTGGTGTGCATCCCTCACACAAGGCTCATCAACCCTATCTGACATGCTATTGGCCTCCTCATGTGACGTGGCTATCAGGGGTGTCTAGAAGGATGACATATGTGTCACGCCCATCATAGGAAGCTCATCATCTCTAGGTGATAACATGTGTGACTCCTCACTATTGTCACCACTTTGCTGAGGTGTAAGGTCATCAATGGTATGTGACATGTCTGCTGAGACACTGGTGCTATCGTCATGTCCATCTAGCTGCCTATCCACTATACAAGGGTCATCCTCCTCCTCAAGTGTGCTAGTAGCATCATGCTTTGTACAAGAGTCACTATCACTAGCCTCTGTGCAAGAGTCACTATCATCATCAGACTATCCCAAATTGTCATTTATCACTCCATCCTCACACATCTCATCATCACTATCATAGTGTGCTTCTGATCCTTACCCTTGCACCCATGACCTGGTTCCCATGACCCCTTGCAATAGTGGCAAAGTTGTATGCTCCTAATGGGCGTGGGGTCTCTCTGTTCTTCCCACAATCTAGCTGCTTCTTTTCTCTTTCTATCTGCTATGATGATCCCATGTAAAATATCCTCTTTTCTCCAATGGGGATTTCTATAGGCTGCATACTGTGGGAAGGTTATTATAGCCTTAGTTTCCTCGCTAAGGCCATGATAAATGATCTCCAAACATGATATCTCAAGGCACATCCTATCCATCTCTCCTTATGGCTTTGTATGTATGTGCTAATTCCCATTGGCTGGAAGGAATCTAAGCTCTGATACCACTGTAATTATCCCAAGCCATTATGCTAGGATCATCATGGTTTTGGTGTCTTTTTAAAACTTTTTCTGAGTGAGGTATTTCGTTAAACACTTTGCTTACAATTACAAGTAGGGTTTTAATGATGTGTTTATACATGTTTGCAACAAATAACAAGAAGATACAATCATGGAACATACCTAAACCATATGCAATATGATAGACAAACCAAAACATCCCAAATATGATTTTATTCACGAAATAGAGAAACCTGCTACAATGAAGATGCCGATCTAGAATGCTCAACAAATGGCTAAGAAGATAGACAATAGAGATGCTACAAAATGCTCCAATAGAAGACTCCAACACGCCTCCAAAGGCTAGATATACAATGAAGACTAAATACAATAGATCTGGGCTATAAGAATGCTAAACCCCCAAGTTGGAAGGTGCCACACCCTGCTGGATAGCTGAAGCCCCTCAACAATTTGACCCTGCTGCCAAAAGTGTCCAATCACCCAAGAAATATGCCAACTGATAGATCGGGCAACTGTAAGGACAACCCAGGTGTCCAAATTTCCAAATCCACTCTCAAACCCTGTAGATATGAAACTCCTCCACTGAATGGTGCACCCCCCTAGATGGTTGAAACCCTAATAATTTGGCATGGATGAATGAGGCGTCCAAACTTCCTGAAACTCTCCAAAAAGATAGATCGGGGCTTGGTTACCTACCTGGTGAAGTCCTAAGTGAAATGGTGAAGATATGAGCTAGCAAATGATTGAAACCAATTTTTGAAGTTTGCTCCTCTCCTCCAATTCGTCCCATGCATCTAATAAATCAAATAACACCTGAAACTCCTCATGAATGGACTAGATATGATGTCCAAGGCCCTGCAATGAAAACCCAAGTGATAGAATCTCCAAAATCTCTATCAATCTCCTACAACGAATCTCTCTCCAAGGATGGTGCGCCCCCCTTGCTGGAAACCCCCAATGGTGCGCCCTCCTTCTCTTCCTGTGCCTTTGGCTATGTAGAACCCTCCTGCACTGATGTAGAACCAAGCTAGAATGGTGTGGGAGAGTATTGCATCTCCGATACCAAGCTTGGGACAAGCTAGGTTGAATATTTCACCACCGAATCGTCCTCTAGGGTTTGTTAAGCAAAACCCCCAAGAGATGGGCCCTCTAGCTAGAAGCCAGAAATCCAAAAGATAAACATACATGAATGAATGAGAAGAGGCCCTTTCCTTTCCTTTATACTTTTTGGCTCACCTTGTCCCTCCAAAGTGACTTTCATTTTATTAATATTTAATTAATTAATTAAATCACTTTAATTAATTAATCAACCTTTTTACCTCTTAAAAGCGCCTTATCTCTCCTTGTGGCTTCCATGGCCACTTAAAGTCACTTCTAGCCATCCCATCATGTAGTGTTGCTCCTCCCGATTCGAATGAGCTATTACACTGAGAGGTTCCTCCAAGTAATGTGCCCAAAATGACCTATTCAGTGAATTTAATTGACTTATAGATCAAAATACTCAAAATCGTGGAAATCATCGAAATGCAACGGAACCAAATCCAACCTGTGTGGAATCGCTCATAATGATGAGATATGAAGAGAAATGCAAGCTAGACCACACAATGCCTCTCAATAATCCCTGTACTCACTATAACACCCATCTGGCTACTCTAGTCATCATAAACCTCTGCACTGTGATGATGTCCCAAAGTGGGGACATTACAAAAGATTCAATTCAAAAGCTTGTGATAGTACAAGGCCTTGTATCAGAGTGGTATGAGCTTCCTATGGGGGGTTGTCAATTACTCTTTTTACAAGTGAAACCATAATTTATCACCAACTTTAAACTTGTGTGGGACTTTATGTTGATTGTGTCACTACTTGTACTTGTTGTTTTCTCTTTGTAGAAGATCATGAACTTCTTGTTAGAAGTGTTGGATCCATTCAACAAATTGGTTGCTTTGTCTACTTCATTCTAGGCATGAGAGGACTCTTCTAGTGTTGAATTAATGGGTGGCGATACATCAATTTTGGCCACCTGTTGGAATCCCCAACACACCTAAAAAGAGTTGTGGCCAATAACATTATGAAGAGTTCAGTGATAGTTGTGTTGAACATAAGGAGTACTTTTTTCTCCCATGTACATGGGTGCTTGGAATTATACATTTTGACGATATGTACACCACATCCATATTTCCCTTTGTGTGGGAATGGAAAGCAGTGGATTTGATTAGTTTGGTATCCATCATAGACCAAGCATTAGACTAAAAGATACTCACAAATTTGTTCTCCCTTACAGAAACAATGGTCTAAGGGAAACCCAAAATGCACCCAAGCATGCTTAAAGAATAACTTAACTAGATTTTGTTGTGACACTCTTCTCTACAACCCAAACACTATCAAAGAAGAACTTAATAGTGGCTTTTATTGTGACAGTCTTCTCGCAAGGTGACAAAATCCAACTTAGACTTATTGAGTGTGACTGCTCCAAGAGAATCATATCTCGTCTTCATCACATGAGCCATGGAAACAAAAGTATTGAAAACTTCTAGTGAACTGCTCAAATTCCCATCAAACATCACCATATAATTATATCATCAACCACGACGAATATACCCACACTCACGGCCTCAAGCCAAACCCTCGAAGGAACCCAAGATTTTTGAACAAATTGTCGATCAAACATGTGTTTGTGTTCTTGCAGTCCCAATTTAGACTTGACCCTACAAGGACAAGGGAAACATGGCTTCACATCCCTCTATGTATATATATATATATATATATATATATATATATATATATATATATATATATAGCCACAACCTCCCCAAGTTGTCACTAGATCGTAGTGCATTGAACATGTAAGTTGATTGACCTTAAGAAACATCAGGGTGTGCTTTGATACACTTGTGTGTGTGTTGGTAGTGTAGATGAAAAAACTCCTCATTCCTCACATGTGGACCCAACCCCTTTGGACCTTAACATTGGTTGGCCTTAAGGGGCATGAAGATGGGTTTTGATCACTTATGTGTGTGCAGATAGTGCTATCGAATCTCACACATTTGACCACTGCATTTAGAGGCCCCAAAATTATCTTAAGGTGTTAAAAATTCCCTCACATGAACTAAACCTGGGTCTCTAGTAAAAAACTTGATCCAAATTGGATTGAGAACGAAACAAGAGAACATGCAATATTGCAAAGAAAACTCAAAACAATTTTGAAAGTAGAGTATTACTATAAAAACTAGATCTTGTTAGTGAATTGAATGGTGAAAAACATTATGATATATATATCAATACAAAATGACTAGAATGGTGGTAGCTTGTATTTGAGAAGAGATGTGACCACTATGCTCATTCGCAAAAGCTCGTAACAAAAGGTTGAAACTACATTTATAATAATGTAAAAAAAAAATCAAGCAAAAATCTTAAATTGCAAGAATCCTAACCCTAACATGATTAGGGTAAAATGGGAACATTGAGCTAGAAAAATTGGAGTTGTTCGAAAAAAAGGGGAGCCTTGTCGAGATCATAAAATTTCACTCAATGCTCTAGTGTTGAGTATTCTTTAGCTCATTGGAAAGAAAATTAGTAGACTTGGTTAGTTCTCAAGTTGTTTGGCATCACTACCCTGAAATATATAAGGAAACCCCCCAAAAATAAGTAATAAGATCATGACCCAAATTCTACCAATATTAGGACTATTTTTCAGATGGCCCTAGATGGCCACCTAGATATGTGCTTCCTTCTTGAGTATAAATGACCCCAATTGTGTCAAGTTGTATATCACATTGAAGAGTGTTCTTCATCTTGGTGTCCATGATCCAATCCATTGTAGCTTGCTTAATGTAGTCGTAGTTGGGCTTTCTAGTGTCCAACTGTTCTGACACCTTCAAGGTGTCCAAGAGAGGTACAAAGTATGGAGGAAGCAACTGCACATTAAATATAAAGTGTACACCAAGGAAAGGTGGAAGATTGAATTTAAAAGCTCGTGATAGTGTAAGGCCTATATTAGAGTGGTCTAAGATTCCTATGGGGGCTCATCAATTCTTTCTACAATCACACCCATACTTTATCACCAACTTTAAAATTGTGTGTAACCTGATATTAATTGTGTCACTACGTGCACTTGTTGTTTTCTCTTTGCAAAATATCATGAACTTGTTATTGGAAGTGTTGGATCCACTCAACAAATGTGTTTCTTTTTCTGCCTCGTTCTAAGTATGAGAGGACTCTTCTAGTGTTGATGTAATGGGTGGAATTACATCAATTTTGGCCAACTGTTGGAACCCCTAGCACACCTGAAAAGGGTTGTGGCCAATAGCATTGTGAAGAATTCAGTTGTAGTTGTGTTGAACATAAGGAAGGATTTTTCTCCCGTGTACATGGATGCTTGGAATTGTACATTTTGAGGATATGTACAACCACTGTGTTAACTACCTCTGCATGTCCATTTTCCTAGGGGTGGAAGGAAGTTGATTTGGTTAGTTTGGTATCCATCATAGCCAAAGCACGAGATAAAAAAATACTTACAAATTTATTGTCCCTAACAGAAACAATGGTCTAAGGGCAACACAAAACGGACCCAAACATGCTCGAAGAATAATTTAGCAATGGCTTTTGTTGTGACATTCTTCTCGCATGATGACACAATTTCCAACTTAGAGAATTAATCAATAACTCAAAAACCATAATCATTACCATGCTCGGTTGAGGGAACAATTTATATAAAATACATGGACACTGACTCCTGAGACTTATCCGGAATGAGAAAAGGAGTGTATAGTCCTTGTTTCTTTATTGCAAGTTATCTATGGGGCATGTAGTGGAAGATATGATATATTTGTTGACACCTTGTCAACGCTATGGGTAATAGAAGTACTTTTGCAACGATGTCACTATGTTCTCCATGTTGAAATTCCCTATCACCCCACAATAGTGTGCCTCCCAAATCATCTTCTTACACTTCCCTGAAGGAACACAAAGATGGCCCAACTGAAATGGAATAGAGGTCCATCCTAGAGGTGAAAGTCTAAACTTGATTCCTTACAACCAATCTCTAGTATGTAGCAGTGAAGTCAAGTAATTGTCATATAGTTGGGGCCACTCTAAAGTATCATGTTTGTGAGAATTTAGGACCATGTTCAATGTCACAACCAAAGGGTGGATTGAGGCACTCTACAACTTGATTGGTACTTACCCTCTTCTACTTGATGTTCAAGGGGAATTGTTGAAGGTACATGACCACTTTTAATGGTGGTTGTTATGGAACTTGCTCGACATTTGCATAAACTATAAAAGCCTATGGTTGATGTGGATGTCCATTTTATTTCCCAAAATATAATGTTTCCACTATTGATAACCCTAAACAATGGAGTAGAGCTCCTTGTCTTAGGTGGTGTGCTTGTGAATATTGTCAGAGAGTGTCTTAGTATGATATACCATTGGATGTCCATGTTGAGTGAGGACTATATCAATGGCATAATCAAAAGCATCTGAATCTATTTTGAATAGGGGTTGCAGATCTGGCAGAATCAAGATTAGTGTCGATTCAAAGGTGATGCTTTAACCCCTTGAATGCTTTATTTCTGCCTCAACCCCAAAAAACCTGGTCTGGGCTTCACCCTTGGTCACTTGGCTTAGGTGCCAAGTGATATAAGAAAACCCCAACAATAAAAGTTGTCAAGGTCCAAGAAGTTACAAAGCTCCATTAGTCTTTTCATGTTTGGGCAGTCACTGATGACTTGAATCTTTGTTGGATCCACATACACACCACACTCATCCACAATGTACCCCACATATTGAATTATATGCAAGTTGAATGAGCCCTTCTCCAAGTTAGCATATAACTTGTGTTTCCATATGGTACTTAGTAGTTGTTGAATGTAATTCAAACGAGCTTCCTAGGTTTTGTTGAAGATGAGGATTTCATTTAGGTATATGACCAAAAAATAATTGGTGAATGGTCACAAAGTATCACCCATCATCATCATGAACATCATTGGGATATTGGTTAAGATGAAAGGCATGGTCAACCACTCAAAGAGACATTCCTTAGACTTGAAGGTTGTCTTCCCTGCATCAATGGACTCAATTGGCCTCCAATGGTACCCAACTTAGGATTAATATTGTTAGAAAACTTGTTGACTTTCAGTTTATCAAGCATATCATCAATTTGGGGGATGATCTATGTTACCCCCTCACTTCTAGGGGTAACTAGAGGATATTTTTTTCTCCACGATTCACATTCTAGATAGCAAATCTAATGATGTTATTATGAACTCTCCATAAACAATTGCCCATAGATGCCTTCCATTGTATGCTCAGCTCAACTCACGCATATGACATGGTTCATCACACATTCAAGTACATTGTTATGACACTTTACATCGAGTGATAATGTCAATACTTGGGACATGAAAATGGTGATCATGGGTTGAAATGGATAATTAATCACGATGCTTTGAATTTATAAATTTTTCCTTGTCTCACCTCGGTGGTCATCGTCATATTCTAAAAAAGTGTTGTCACTCTTGGGAAATATTGTATTACTGGGGGACCTTAATGGGGGTAACATGTCCATATCCCCTACCATCAATAACATATTCCATCTATGACCTAAATGTTGTCCTTTCTTTTGGGTCGATTATTACATGTATCCCAAAAAGGTTTGTGCTTCATAATCCCATGAGAAGAAATGGATTGAATGCTTGAGGTTGATGCAACTTTATAAAAAAAAATGATATAGAAAGAGCAAAATACCTAATTCAAAATGTAGGGCCAAGAAACAAACAAGAAAAGCGAAGTATTAAAAACCAAGAAAAAAATAAGCATGGGCTCTAACCCCTCGCTAAGAGGCCATCACCACAAGTCCTATGAAATGAATGCATATCTTACTAAAGGACTTAGCAAATAAAATGTTAAACACCAAAAAAGGTTAAAGCTATAAAGAAAAAGGAAACTAGCAGTTTGGAAAGAAAGAATGTCAAGATAGGGTACCTCGTTACTTAAGAAATCCCTCTATAAAGGTGCTCATGAGGACGACTATCATACATGGCCTTGCATGCCAATGACATCCACCCCATGAAGTAAACCCCAAACCATACCACATACCATTGCACATACTCCTTCATGGGTTCCTTGGGACATACTTCTTAGCCTAGGTGTCGACACACCTAATAGGGGGTAATAATGATCCTCCCATACCTAGACTTGGCAAATTGTATAACTTTGTAAGCTAGTGTGAAGTTTGAAGAGGATACTTTGCGAGATCTTTCTAATGCCTTTTATATTGACATGACTCACATTATATTTTGTGTTTGGATTGTGTACTTTTTTGGAGGCCATCCCCACCACTTGAATGAGGACATTCCACCTTCTATAAAGGACGTTGGACCCTTTTATGAGGACATGACACCTTTTCGTTAATGATGGTACCTCTTGATGATGGTACGTTGCACCTTATGATGATGTGGCATCTTGATGTGACTTTTGGGGCTTCTTGATGATAGTATGGCACATTTTGATGAGACATCACACCCCTTGTAGGCATGGGGCACCTTGATGTGATGTTTTGGGGCTTCTTGATGAGAATGAGACACCTTTTGATGAGACATCACACCCTTTGGATGACGAGGCATCTCTCGGAGATGAAATGTTTCACTTTTGTGGTAGATCTCTCATATAAATAGAGAAGCATTTCTCATTTTGTAAATCATTGCTACTTGTGGAGATTTATCACTACTTGTCTACTTCTACTTGTTCTCTCTCATGAATATTTCTATGGATGATTTTCTAGAGTGATTTTTTGGAAGAATGCTTGTGGATTCTCTACTACTACTTGAATGATAATTGGAAACTAGGGTTTTGATGGATGAAAGATTTATTAAGTAAGTGGTCTCTTTTTATCTTATGGTTATGTTTATGAATGCATTTAACTGATTTTTTTATTCTCTAGTGTTGGCTTAGCATTCTCTTGGATTATTCTTAAACAAATATTTCTTGTCAAAACCCTTGGAAGGTGACTAATGGAGGAACTTCCATTGATTTATCCCTCATCATTTTAGGAGGATCTCCTAGGGTTAGCAGTGGAACACCTCTAGGTATCACCCTAAAAAAATCCACGCATTTCTCTCAAAGGGGATCCTTGATTGACCCCACGTGCCCAAAAAAATGGTAGGCACTAGTTCTTTTCTCCCAATAGTCAATCATTAATGATGCAAATTACTTTCTTTTACTGTTTTAGGGTTAAATTTATGGTTTTATTACAGAAAAATTACATTTCCAGCCGTAAAGACTAAGACATTTTGGGTATTTCAACATACTATTGACCTAAATCACATTGTTGAAACCCTAGTTTATATTTATGAAGTGTTGTAACAACCATATAGGAAAAAAAGGTCTAGGGTTTTAGGGATGTTAACTCTTTAATTTTATGAATTAGTTTGTAATTAAAAGCCTTATTTTAGCTCATTGTTTAGCCCTCTTATTTACTGAATTATTGCTTGTTAAAGGGCTATTTATTTTCTGTTATAATAAATTGTTCTACTATTGTAAATTTATTTCAATTTGACTTAGATCCAATTTACTTTAAATATGGAAATTGTAATGTCATACCACCTCATTAATACATTTCATATCATTTTCATTGGCGATAGTTTGAGTAGTCACCCTGGGAGACCTTGATTGTGTCTTGCTTGGGGATTCTTGGAGGCTACTGGGGAAGCCTCC
Organism: Picea abies; assembly: GCA_900067695.1. Lineage (NCBI taxonomy): Eukaryota > Viridiplantae > Streptophyta > Pinopsida > Pinales > Pinaceae > Picea > Picea abies. Next base: position 28,742 of record CBVK0100097490.1, read on the forward strand.
CTTGTGTTGGATATTATTCCTTCACTAAAGAGAGGGAAGTTGTTTCCTAGGTGATAGTGGTAACATCTTCCATGTTCCACCGGTCTTAGAGCCTTGTGAAGACTTTGCACTTAGTGTTAGATTGTATGGTAGCAGGCTATCAATTCTTTAATGTGATTTTTTTCAGGGCTCGCTAGTAATATAAAGTCACCATGTTACATACTTATTTTGAATCGACATAACAAGGCTCCCATAAGGTGAGGAGATTGATTGTATGTGACATTTTTCTCATAAGTTTTTGAATGTAGCACTTTATCTCCTCGTTCTCCGTAAGAGAGTGTCTATATAAAAGGCCATTAAACATAGGGGCACTCGATGTTAAATCAATTGCATGTTTTACATGGTAGTGTGTAAGTACTCCTATAGGTGAAATGAATATGTATTTGAATTCTTCCAACCATTGATTTATGTGTCTCTATTACATAGAGAGACCCCTTTCAAAGACCTCGGTAGTCGCAATGGTTTTTTTATCTCTTTCTAGCTAGACCATGTAGAGGACAAGCCTCACAATTTGAAACATTATCTTTCTGCACTACTTAGTAATGATTAGAGAGAATGTGATAGTCAGGGCTACCTTTAATATCCTATAGATTTGATCTCGCATGTGACATAAATACTATGGGGCCTGAACAAGTAAACAACATGTCATGTATACTTATATGGTTGTCCTAAAATAATATAACAAACTTTAAGTGGGGTAACATCACACATTACCTCATTTTTTAAGGGCTTGTTGTCACATTATAAGTGACATTGTTCATTGGTGTGGATGTTTTGTCACTGTCTTAGTGAACCAATGGTGTATGGTTGGGGGTGCAACTTCGTTGGTAGTGTCATCTTATTTATGACCTTCATTGAGATCAAGTTCTTCTATTTGTCAATGTCAACAACAAAATGAAACGATGTCCCCTTCACCCACATCTATGAGTCGAAAAGGTACTCATATTCCTTGGGCTCCTCTGGTTGGACTTTTGTGGTGGTGATAGAAACATTAGGTTCCACATTAATGGTATATTTTCCCTTGTCCATGGAATCATGTGGCATCAAGGTTGAATTAGATCCCAAGGCTTTTAGCTTGAGTAATAATGATTTTCTGGTGCAATATTCATCATCATTGTGCCAATGGATTTTATGGTGGTCACACCACTTTCCCATGTCCTTATTTGACTTCACATTCTCCTTCTTTACATGCATATTTGACTAGTTATATTTAGTATATCCTTTATTCTGAGAGTTAGGGCATTCTTGTGTTGCGACATATTTTTGGTACCAAACTATTTCTTACTCTTATACTAAAATTTGTTTTCTTAATCTTGATGACATAATGGTGCTCTCAATGAAGAGGTGTCTAGAAAAATCCATTTTTGTTTGGATGTATTCAAGTTGTTGAGGTGTTTTAGAACCAAGTGTCACTTAGAGTTTTGAATACCTAGTTTCGTACACAAGGTATGGAATGCATAGGTGTACTTTGATAGTTTGGTCTTTACCATGGTGTAAAATCATCCATCTCATATATTAATCTTCATAGTTTCCAAGAGTGAAATACTCATCCTTGAGAGTGTCAACAAATTCTACTGAAGTGGGCTCTATGGCATATAGTTCATAATTCTCCAATGTGTTGAACACGATAAGTATTTCACCAATATTTGACATGGGGAAGGGTTTATAGGAGTGCATAAATAATATTTTTACTATTGGAAAGTTGTGAACAGAGAAATAACCCTATAGCATATTTAACTATCTCTCAAAAGCTTATAAATAAAGTGATATCAAAATTAATTTGTACATTGAAGGATGCTATTTCTATGAAATGATTTCTTTTTGAAGGTGCCTTTGTTTCTCTCTCCAGTTGTTGAAGGATTTGGATGGAATGGTCCATCGTCTCTTTTTGTTGTCACTCTAGGCCCTTATTAGAGAAACAACTTGATAAGATCTCTTTCTTTATCATCTTTCTTTTCATTAGCCCAACTTAGTTTGTTTGAGGCCCAAATCCCTTTACCATGGCCTTGTGTGGGACATGTAAGTAAAAACAACAAAAAACAGATTTCTTGGATACTCTTGATCTAGACTGGATTGATAATGAAATGAAATAACATGCAATATTGAAGAGAAAACACAAATTTAGTATTGAAAGCAAAGTATTATAGTGAAAACCAAATTCTATTGTTGATTCAAATGGTGAAAAACACTGTGACATACATAGCAACACAAAATGGCTAGAATGGTAGTAGTTGTTGGCACCTAAGGTTTGGAAAAGGTTGTGAGCATGCCACAAGTCAACATTGCACGCGTCTTCAAGAATATGCACTACGTGATGCCAAGTTTCAATGTTTGCATCAAGAAAGGATTTTCTGTGTGCGCCAACCCATTTCGTACTACGCATAAGGACTTAAAGATATCACATGCAAGATAGATTCAAAAATATATTTAGGAATCAGTGTAATTGTTTTTGTAACAACCTGACTGGTCATGGTTGAGGTTGTGGATGAGCTGGCAATTTTATTATGATTGCCACACTTCGTGGAAGATATGGGGGGATGCATGTGGATATGTAAGGGTTGGATTTTTGTTCACTAGGAGTGATCAAGTATTATGATAATGTGTAAGTTGTAGATGAGTTAGAGCTCCAATTTTGTTTGGTATCAATTCAAATGTTTAGGGATATTGTGTGTGTGAATATGAGAGAGAAAGTAGATATGAGCGCATGGCTCATTATGTTTTGACTGTCAATGCATCTTGAGCAGGCTTCAACCTCTGTGTATGGAAATGTATTTGAATGCATTTGAGATTAATGTATAATGTCCAAAACACATTTATATTTTCATCTGATGAGTTATGGTATGAATGTATGCCTATCTTATATTATTATGCGCAGTAAGCTTGTGGTAGTTATGAATGACTGAATGACTAGTTCATAAAGGTTTGTTGTAGGTTTTATTCCTTCACTCCCTGCACAAGACCAATGGTCTCTGTGATTCTCATGACATATTGGGTGAGACCTTCTTCCATCCTTGAATATTGAATATTCTAGTGCATGTGGGGTTTTTTCTATAAAACCTGTCAAACCCTAGGTCTAACCCCCCCCTCATTCGACCTAATAAATGATTTTGTTGTCGGGACTCAAAGGTTTTGCACTACATTTTGAAGGAAGAAAATAAGGTGGAAACTTTCTAGGAAGGAGATACAAGAATGGATATCTAAGAAGGAGGATGAGTTCACGTGACGAGAGACTAGGAACCTGCAAATCAACCTTGAACATTGGAAACAAAGGTACATCTATACATGCTTACATGAATTTTTCTTTGTTGAGTTTCTTTATTTATTGCATGAGTGGATAAAGAGGTATACATAGATTAACTTTGCATGGGGAGCCCACGAATCACTGGTTTGGGACTAGAATACGATTAATAGGATGAGATATATGGATAATAAGTAGGCCAACATTGTCGAGTTCTAGTTTCAGTGTGTGAAAGAAAGGTATATTGTTGAGTTTGATATTGAATGAAGTGAGTCCTACAACAATGATGAAAGAAAATTTGTTGTCATCCCTAGAAGTAGATTATTGAAATAAATCCCTTTGTGGATAAAGATGTTGTTCATGGAGAAGGGGATAATGCACATGGATTACAATAGAATG
>CBVK0100097491.1:0-32409 GCA_900067695.1 Picea abies
AATATGTCGGCAATATGTCGGCCCGAAACCGGCGAAAATATGTCGGCCCAAAAAAATTTTCTCGGGGGCTCTGCCCCCCTGCACCCCCCAAGGGGGGGCCTAGCGGCCCCCCCTCTTACCCCCCTGCGCGCCCGGCGCAGGCGCTCAGACGCTTCAACTCGTGCAAAGAATATAACACATACCCAACAATTCCAAACAGATTTCATCTATTCGTCTTCCAAACAAGGGAACCTTCCCTTTCGATACTTCAGCCTCACTACTCTTCCTGAGCTTTGTTAGCTCTAAAAGGCTTAATATCTTTGCGCTCTTTTTCTTGAACTTAATGCTTGGAATAATCCTTCCACGCACCCTTCACACTCATTCCTCAACTCTAGAACTTAAGTGGTTTTCGGTCTCTGCCTATCTCATAGAGATATTGTGCATACGTGCACTATCTCTCTCGAGATTTAACAGACTCCCTCCTCCAAGGGACTTAGAATGACTAGGAGTTTTGACATGTGCACATGAAACTATGCCCAAGGTCGACGAACTCACAGTTCGTTGATCTAGCTTAAGCCACCACATGGCGCAAGAATTTACGAATTCAAAACATGTCCAATCCAAACTCGCTTAAATAGATAATTTAAACGAGAATAAAGAGATATAGTATAACTATTAAGAAAACATACACATCCTTGGGTCCTTCATAGTATATCCCTTTTCATTACATAATTACAACTTAATTTCACAGGGTATGAGAATACTTATCTATTACAAGTTGCATCCAACCAACTGACTATGGGTGTGTGCCTTTCCACCCAACCATAGGCTCAGAGGCATTTATTATTATCACTCTAGACACCCCCGTGCCTTTTGGTCACTGTAATTGTTTATTATCTAAACAATCAAGTGTTACATAAATTGTCAACCCAGGGAAGTCTATCTATTTCAAAGGCAATCACACACTATATATGCTCAATCTCAAAAGCAATCTAGAGTTGTAGTAAAAGTACACTAATCACACCTTGCTTTGAACATAATGAATTTCTACTTTGAATTACAGAAAAGTAATCTATCTATTGCAAAGTTTGAGATTCAAGGAAAATAATTATCAGAAGAATCATGGATTACATTAAGAAACAACAGCCTAGGAAAATAAATCTTTTAGCATACCACAAGGAAGACTAACTATTCTGTAATAGAGAACATGACCCTATTCCCCAAAGAAGGAATATTTATCACCTATCTCTGACTATCACACTTTCATAAACTCATTACCAATCAAAGTGATTGACAAGTACTGAAGGTTAACTATTCTTTAATAGAGAACATGACCCTATTCCCCAAGCAGGAATCTTCAACACCTGTCTCTGATTATCACACTTTCATAAATTCATCAAGAAGATTTACCAATCAGAATGATTAATAGTTACCTAGGAATGAATTGTATGAAAACAATGTAACAATCAGTAAAGCAAATTTTCAACAAAATAGAGTTCAGTAAAGTAGAGTTTCAGCAAAACAGAGTTTAAGCAAGGCGTGAACAAAAATAATACTAACACACTACAGAACTAATGGGTGAATCTTGTGAAGAAGGTGGGCCCTCTCCTTCTCACAAGATTCCTGGAAATGAAAGGAACTAAGAAGGAATGCTCAGAATAATATTTTATTCATCTGTCAATTGTATCATGTTACAATATCCAAAGTGAACACGCCCTTCTCTGTAATTCCTTTCTAGCCAAAAAACAATCCTCCCGTCTAATGATGATTTCCCCCTATTTAAAGAGGAGAATCCTCTTAATACAATTGATCATAAAATTACATGTGTACATACAAATCCTATTCTTAGTTAGATCTAATATTCTATGCTGGAATAGGATATTCTGATCTCCCGTAGAAAAATGTTGTTACAATAATTGGAATGGTGCTGGGTTGAGGTGTAGCTGTTGTGGCCGATGTAACAACTTATTTATTTATCTTCTTGTTACTTCTATTGTATACTGTTTCAACATCGCAAAGCATGGATTGTTTCAGCAACGAGATTTGCGTTCTGTTTGACTATTTCAGCAAAGTGGTCTTAAGCAACAACGATGCTTGGTGTTGGCTTAAGGTACGACTGTTGCAGCCAATGTAACAACTCCTTCTTTTTATTGCTGTTCCAACATCGCAAATCACGGGTTGTTTCAGCAACAGGATTTGTGTGTTGTTGACTGTTTAATCAACGGGTCTTCAAGTAGCAACAATAATCTGTAGTTCAAATTGTTTTAGCAACTATATGTTTCTGATCGATGGCTAAGTATGAGAGTAATGTAAAATTACATGTAAAACAAATTAAACATATAGCAAAGAGAAGAAACATTATATACCTTTGGAAAGATAGGTTAAGGTGATAATGTAGGCTTAAATGTGAGTGGGAAAAGGATGTAATGATAGAAAAAATTATGAACAAAAAGGTACATTATAGGGTCCTAATAGTGCCAATCCATGATATCACTAGGTAATTTATGCCATCTCTCAGAGAAACTCTCTCTGTCACAACGACCCTGGGAGGTTTATCAGATGCTTCCTCATCATCAAGCTCACATTCGAGTACTTCAGGCCATGTTCTTGACACTTCCTTTGGGTTCACACATCTCTCTTACGAGCTTGTTCTCTCGTCCCCCCTCTGGAAGGTTTCTGAACTGTCTTGTTCCTTCTGTCAGAAGGAAGATCAGGTCTGCAGGTCTCTGTGTTACTTCGAGCTGACATCCTACATCTAGACCATGCTTCCATTCATGGGGGTGGTTGATGATTCAACCACTGGTCCTTTCTTTATTGACTGATTTCTTTCCTCTAGAGATATCATGGCTCGTACTTCAAGGGTTCATCCCCCAACAATCAGTTATAGGTAGTTTAACAATAATACATTTACATTGTCCACATGACTTAGCATGGTAATCCTATTTTATGATTAATTACAAGTTGGGGGAAACAAGGGTGTTACACGGTTATTGCCAAACTCCCAATTATTGGGCTGTATAGACAGTTCATTCTGGAAACAAATGAAGTGAAGAAGTAATCACAATAGTTGTTGGAGCAGGGGTATGATTTAACCAATCACCTAAAATTGTGGGTCACCTATCATAATTGTACCAAATAAGGATGGAACTTAGAAAATGTGTATCGCCTACATAGCATTGAACAAGACTACACTAAAACAAATGTACCCTTTTCCCGAGATTGATGATTTGTTATATTAGTTGCAACATGCAAAATATTTCACCAACTTGGATCTCAAATTAGGATACCACCAAGTACATGTCAAGGAAGAAGACACCTAGAAGATTACCTTCAATACAAGGAAAGGTTTGTGTGAATGGTTGGTTATGCCATTTGGTTGATGTAATGCACCAACTACATTTATGAGATTGATGAATGATGTATTACACCCATATCTAGAGTCATTTGTTATAGTCTATTTGGAGGATATATTGGTTTATAATGCTACCTAGTAGGAGCACATATCACATCTCATGCAAGTGTTGGAGACTCTAAATAATCACCAACTACTAGCTATCCTCAAGAAATGTGAGTTTGCTTAACAATATTTGGTGTATTTGTGGTATGTGATTGGTGTAGGGGAGCTCAAGGTAGATCCCACAAAGATGGAGGTAATCATGAAATGGATATTTTGTACAAATTTCAAAAAAGTTAGGAGTTTTGTTGGGGAATCACAGTACTTGTGGAATTTCATAGCTTCATTTTCAGTGGTATCTGCACCACTCCACACCATAACAACGAGTGGTAAGAATTTCTAGTGGGGGAAGAATCAGTAGAAGTATTTTGATGAGCTGAAAAGAAATATCATCCAAGCACCGGTTCTTGCACTTCCAAAATTGAAAAATCATTTCAAAGTGGAGACAGATGCAAGTGGATATGCCATGGGAGCAATTTTGATGCAAGGATGAAGACTTGTATGATATCATTATGAAATATTCCATGGGGAAGTTCTCAACTACCCTACCTATGAAAAGGAACTCTATGGTCTAGTTCAAGTTGTCAAGAAGTGGAAACACTATTTGATGGGAAATGAGACCATCATCCACACAGATAACATAGCACTACAATATTTTCTGACCTAGAATAAACTACAACAAACTAGACATTACAAGTGGATGGTGTTTTTACAACAATTTCATCTAGTATTCAAGTATAAGAAGGAAAACACAAACATGTCAGAAAACATGCTTTCAAGGCCATCCACACCCAATATTACAACTTTGGGAACTCTGATGAAGATGGATCCTTTTATCCATGATGCATACACAGAGGCATGCACATAACAAGAGGAATTCAAATAGGCGTTTCAACATATACATGGTCAAAATCATATATAAGAATGTGACAAAAAGGATGACTATCATTTCCAGAATGGGTTACTCTACAAGCTCGACAAGTCTATTTCCCTAAAGGTGAACGACTGCAACTTATCATAGAAGCTCACACCTCAAAGGTTGCAGGACACTTTGGTGTTGGGAAGATAGTTTCCAACTAATAGAAGTATTTGTACTGGCCCAAAATGAAAGAATATGTAGCACAATATATTAGAGGATGTATACTTAGTTGTACCAACAATCCCATTAACAAGAAGCAAGGTCGATACCATCCCTTACATATACCCACTCGAACTTGAGAAACATCTCCCATGGATTTTGTGGGAGGTTTACCAACAACTAGGAAGGGATGCGACTATCTATTTGTGGTAGTTGATATATTCAACAAGATGTGCATTCTCATGCCTTATAAAAATACCATCAAAGGAAAGGAAACAACAAACATGTTCTTTGAACAATTCTGGGTGCACCTTGGAAAACCAAGGAGCATCATCTCAAACATGGATACCATATTTATCACTACATTTTGGACTACATTGTGGGAGAAGATGGACACTAAGTTGAAAATATCTACTACATTCCATCCATAGACATATGGGCATACACAATTAGTCAACGAGAATTTGGTGCAACTTTTAAGGGGTTACAATCAGAATCATCTGAAGACCTAGGATGAAAATATGATCTATATATAAAAGTATTATAACAAAGAAGTCCACACTTATACTGGTAAGTTACCTTTTGAAACTTGATTTAGATATTTTCTACCTTCACCCTTGGATGTTGTATATGGAAAACAAGGAGGAGTGAGGGAGGACCTCAAAGGAGATGCATAGAGAGCATAAATGTTTTTTGAGAAGATTAGGCAAATGCATTTTCAAGTATAAGAGGTGCTGAAGAATTCATAGGAAATATTCAAGGCCAAACATGATCAACAAAGAACTGAGAACTCATTCAAAGTTGAAGACAAAGTTTGGCTACAGTTGAACAAGGAAATACTATAGGGTTCTGGTAAGAAGATCAAGGTTCTGCGGTATGACCCTTTTTAGATATTGGAGAAGGTGGGAGATAACACCTACATACTCAGTCTGTAACCCCCATTAATGTGCATTTACTTAGTAGTGAATGTGGGGAATATCAAACTCTACTAGCCTTTCATGTTAGATCAGGAGGAGAAGAAAGTCCTACCTTCCATAGAGGACTTAGCACTAGATGCTTATGAAGAGTTGGCATAGGACACAATTTTGTAGAAGAATACTAGAACTACAAGACAATGAAAACATTACCTTTTTAGGTATGTATTATATTCTTTGTATGTGTTTAGGGGGGTGCGTCAGATTTGACGACAATTTTTTTAGCTATTTTTTCTATTTTAGTGTTTTTCACTATTTTTATCGGTTTTCTAAATTAATCCCAGATTAAGGGATTAAGGTTTTGGTAGTTGTAGAATACCTAAAATATTTTATATATTGTATTATGAATGTTGAAATTAATACAATGAAGAGTTGAGAGGTGCGACACCAAGGAAGGATGGTTTTCTCCCTGTTAAGGGTTTCCAATGTAAATCTCTATGTACTATGTGTATGAGCCATTGATTTTTTTTTTTCCTTAAGAATCTGTATGCATTTCTTTACTTCACAGGTTTAAAACTTACATTGTGGACAACTTCCAAACAAATCAAAATGGTACTCCAGGTAAAAGGTAGAGGAAAAATCTCCTCACCTCATCCAATAAATATTTTGGGGACCAAAATCCTCCCTAAATTGGGAGGTATGATCCATATTGGATCATTGTATTATTTTTCATCTATCTTGATGCTTATAGAGTGGAAACATTGGAGGAATAATCTTGTAAGGTTGTTTTGGTGGTGGGTCCCAATTTGGAAAATTTATGTTAGAAATTGTCTGAAATTTTCCAGAGCCATTTTGAGGCATCAAACAACCTTTTTGGGGGAAAAAACCCACTTTGGAAAAACATTCCATATTCCACACCCCAAGACCTTTCCAACAGTGCATCACACTCCTTTATTGGAGTTCATATGTGAAATTTATGCCTCTTGCAAGTTGACCTACCGTGTTGACCACCATGGTATGAGAGGATGCCATATCAACCCCATTACTGATGCATATGGGGCTAGATGTTACACATCAAAATTACTCATTACAATGATGGCCTAGTGTGTTCATTACCAATGTCACAAGTGTTGCATTTTGGCCGTAAGTTTCGCAAAATCATACTATCATCTTGCCTATGTCATGTCTCGGATGACATTATCAAGAAAACTCAAAAGACACCTCAAAAGACTGGTTTTGAAGAGGAGAAATCATTTGCCAGAGAGTACAAGTCTTTTTCCATGGAAACAACCACTCAAAAATCAATTTTGGAAGGAAACTCTCCCCTATACACTGTCAAAGAGTGCCAACGCTCTGTGCCCTCTTTTGGGGGAGCGTTCCAATGCTCTATGCCCCATTCTAAGGGAGCGTTGGCCTTTTTTGAGTGAATTTTGGATTGTTGAGGAAAATCAGGGAAGAATCCCCTCATATATGGAGTTGGTTGGATTTGGATCTGAGGTCAAGGATCGATCTTAGGGAATATCCACCACTAAAGGAGAAGAATCCTTAACTTATCCCAAGAATATCTTAAGTGGTTAGGCCTCTCCAAGCCTATATAAGGAGGTCTCTTCATGGAAAAAGGAAGAGACAATGAAGGCATTAAAGTTATGATCTCATAAGGGAGATTTATCATTGAAGCATCATCATTTCGTGTGGATTACTTGAGAAAGGGGTTGGACAAGGAGAGATTGGTGATGTTGCTGCATCTACATCATGGTTGTAAGCACTCTGCTTTGTTTTCATTAATATACATATGTGCTTGGCCTATTTCTTTCAAGGTTGTGTTTATTCTACATGAAATTGTCTCTATTAGATAGATCTAGTTTCAAGCTCTACTTAGACTGTGCGAGGATGAACATCATTAAAAAGGTACTCCTTTCTTCCTCTTCTCTATACTTTAGTTTAACTAGATTTAAAAGGATGTCAGTGACCAACATTATCTCTCTTTCTGTCTTGGTCTTAGGAGTCTAGAGCCCAAGAGGGAATCCATTTGTCTACAGGGGGATTCTCCTGTAACATAAATTAGCGACTCCACTAGGGAAATCAAAGCTTTCCATTTTGGTTTCCTTCCTAGATCTTGTTTTATCCTTTGATCATTTTTGACATAATTCATACTATGTCTCTGATTCTTGGATGTTTTGATTGACTCTTTACTTCATCCTATACACTTTGAATTTCTGAGTTTGCTTGAGTTTTTGGATTTCTAGGCATTTTTCTGAATTTTTAGAAGCTAAAACTTCGTTGCCTCTTCTACTAGAGTGCTAGTGCCCCCTGCTAGGATTCCACAGAGCGTTGGAACACTCTGGTACCCTTGACACCAGAGCACTGCTATTTTTCTACCAAAATTATTGTAGGGATTTAAACCTTGAGACCATTTCTTGCTGTGTTCATTTGATTAGAGTTCTTATTACCTTAGTGTATCCTTGTTTGGTTCTCCAACACCTTGATTCTTGAGAATTGATTACCTTTTGTTTGGATCTTTTGACATTTTTTCCTTACTTTGAGTCACTCTTCTCCTTTGAAGACTTGAAATCAAATTACTGTTTTCTTCTCATTCATGTGATTAAATGAAAGCTATGGTAAGGAAAATCAGAGATCTATGAACCATTCCATTTGGTCTTTGAGGTCAATTTTCCAACATTTCTCTTTTGTTTGATATTTTTGGTTCTTTTTTGCAAATTTGGTTTTCCATTTTGTTTCTTGTTTAATCACAACGAGAGTGTGTTTTTGTTTGTGTGAAGTTTTCTTCAAATTGTCTGAATCTCATTAATCTTAAATTATGATTGACATAGGAAGCCTTACATCAGATTAATTATCATTCACACACAAACGAAAGGATATATTTTTTTTGATTGGTTTTTGGATCTTAGAACAATTCCATGAAATTTTAGCATTATATTGGATTTGATTGAGAAACAATTGCATGAGGATACTACATCTTAGTGTTTGACAATGAAAATAACATTTTTCTCCTTCCCTTAAATAGACATTCATTGAAATAAAATACTATTTATCATCTCTTATGCATTTTTTGGGAATTGAGTCATTATACCATCAAGTTTCACTTTCATACACCCTTGAGTAAAGATCAACTGCAAAATTAACGCTAATTAAAATTGATCTAGACCATTTTGTTTTTAGAATCTTCCACCAACATTAGAGTAGGACTAGCGCTTTGGATTAGGCTGTGAGTGAAAATCTCCAAAGCATTCAAAACAAACATTAATGTCTTGCGATAGGGAGAGCAAATCCAATTATTGTATAGGCTTTCTGGGATTCCCCCTCTCAGAGAGGGGTTACGCACGAGGTCACATTTGGGATAGTTACAAAGATTATCCCTCCATGGTTCAACCATTCGTAGTAGTCATATCATATATTGGGGGTTCTTCTTGAGGTTCAAATATTTTCATTTGGTCTCGGTGCTTCATGAATTTCGAATCCGTTCGGGGTCCTCTGGAGTTCTACCGGTCCACTTGTCCTCAGTTCTCTTAAAGGATTTTAGACTTGTTATCCTGCCTATACGTTCAGACTAGATTGTTGACTGTACCCACCTAGGGGATGACTGCGAGTTGGTGTCCTTCGTAGCCATAATATTTAGGTTCTTACACAAGGTGACAGTGAAGGGAAGTCTCACTGTACCTGGAACAGATGTTGGTCAAACTCACTCGGGCTCCTTGAAGGATAAATCCACAATTACTACGTGGAAGCTTGCACCAAGGCATAAGTCTTTTAAGTAGGTCACCATCATAACTATTCCACCCACTTATATCCTATCCCCTTCTTGAATTGATCACACAACGTTGGATTTCATAACCAACTAGTACGGTCATCGAGAGAAGGTTTTGTTTGCTTGGTTTGATTCCTAGATTTTTCGTGTATGCTGTTTATTTTTGTTAGTCGACCATATATTTCCTTTTTTGTTCATTACTTAACTCAAGCAACATTGACCTTCACCGTTCACGTAGGATGCAAGGGTTACCCCCGAAAGATTCTGAGCATTATCTACCTTTGCTTCCCAAATCTTTTGAAGGCCGTCCTGAGGCCGATAGAGAAATAGGCTCTGAGGTTGGAAGCACACACTCTTTGGAACAGTTCCGAGTTGTTTTCGATTCTTTGGAATCTTTTCAAATCAACCCAGCTTTGAGTATTAGGCGATAACTGCATCTGTTGCGGGTGAAATCGTCTAGAGAGGTTGTTTTTATTGAGGATACTGAGCTACCCACTAGACCTCACGCAGGAACTGGAGTAGAGGATCCCTTTTTCCAAAGTGAATCATTTAGGACCCCCACTCGTACTGTTGGAACCTCTGGTTTTGGTTCTATCCCTTTGATAGTACATGATCTATATGGTAACCTAGGAGCGATTCCCGGTTGACCTATGGAATCACAAGTGCATGAGACATATATTAGTTATATGGTACCTTTAAATCACTTTACTGGTAGGACTAGTAATGTCATCACTGTTTCAGACCAATTTTTGATTGGTTCTTACTTGGAACCTAGTATCCAAATGGCCCATTTCACTATAGTCCCGCATGTTGCTACAATCCCCACCGGAAATGTGACACCTTCCCATGCTCTGATTGGAACATCAATTAGACCAAATCCATTTGTTCCACTTGAGTACAGATCTTTGAATCCTTCCATTACCAACACTACCCAGGTTACACCTGGAGGTTCTATCCCTACACCTTTGTTTGGAGGAACTAGTCTTGGTGGCTTCACTCCGGTTTGAGTCTTTGGTCATTCATTTTCTAGTTTCCAAATCCCTCTGGGCACTCAACCTCACACTGGGGGGCAACCTCCATTTGGGAGTCAAAATCAAATGGGGACACAATCTCATATTGGGGGGAAATCCTAGACTGGAGTCCCTAACCCATTGTATGGACAGAATGTGACACCCAATCCTTAGCACGTTCCTTTTCTGGGAAATCTACTATTTCTTGGGGAAAACATCCTCAAGGAAAACAACAAACTTATCCTCCTTATGAACAAAATTTCTATCCACCTTATGGGAAAACCCATCAACCGACTTATAATAATCAGAACTCATTAGGTTATCCTCCCTATGCACATTTTTCTCAACCATCATTGAATCCTGGTTATACTAGTTAGCAACAACCGAATGTAGGACCTACTGGATATAATTATCCACCTAACCCAATTTATTGTCTTATTGGTGTCCCTATGCCACACCAGTATCATCCTCACATTAACCAACAACTACCATTTCTCGCGACTCTGGATCTCTTGAGACTTGTCTTGGTTAAACAATGATCCTATATTGCATTATTCTTTTTGGCTAGTCATCCTTGCTAAATTACCTTCCGATATTCCAAAATTTGACGGTAAAGCTAGAGAAGACCTGAAGAATCATGTGATGAATTTCCATTTATGGTGTTCATCGAAATTCTTAATAGATGATTCTATCCATTTATGTCTTTTTCAACGAACACTTACAGGCTCATCAACCAAGTGGTATATCAAACTTCCATGTGGTTCTTTCCAAGATTTCAACTCCCTTGCCATGTCCTTTCTCATGCACTTTCAACTACCCATTCAATATAATATGGGTACTGAACTCTTGACCCCTTCATCAGACAAACTATGTGCATATCTCTGATCATATTCATGAGTGGAAATGATGATGAAGGTTGATCAAAGAAGTCATTCCTGACTAGTTATTGGCAGAATGGTTTACTAAATCACTGCTACCCCTGATTTATCATGATGTCTCCATAGGCGGTGTAGTCACCGAGGAAGAGGCCATTTCTCAGGCTCAATAATTATATTTGGTTTATTCCCAATATGGTACTTTGTATGAGTTGATCCCAAATGCTACCCGTGCAAATACCGATCCATCTAAACCATCATCCACGTCACTTGTGGATGGATTTATCAGCTCCGTCAAAACCCAATCTCCTTCTCAGTCGACTGGAATGACATATCGATCTTCTTTGACATCTACTCCTAGTTCGATCACACTCTCCTCTACCTTCCCCCAAACTCAAATCTCTGAGGTGAATGCAGTTCAATCTGCCCCTTCACAACAATCTGGAGGTAAGAAGAAGACAAAAAATAAACCAAATAAGAATAATAAAAATGAACAAACCAAAAATCAAACTCTTGCGCCTGCTATCGAAAAGAAACCATAGTGGAAGCCAAAATTCCCATGTCTTATTTGTGGTGATGATCACTACAATCGAGAATGTCAACATCGCGATGAAGTGGCCAAACTCTTTAAGGGGAATTCCCAACCCACCCTGCTTACTCATCCTTTTCCTCAAAAACAATCTATGGTTGCTTAAATCCCCTCTCCAGGGGGTAGTTCCAGCCACCCTTCTCATGATGAAGCCTCGAAAAGTGCCCATATTTATCTATTTAATGAGATTGATTTAACCACCCACTCTACGACCTATGACACACCAGTTAAAACTAACAAAGGAAAGACCACTAATGGTACTTTACCAGATCCATCACCATCCTCTGTTGGTCCTCTGTCTAGATCAATTCAGATCGAGAAACCTACATTCGACTTTATCTTACACCCTCCTAAGAGCACTATCTGTAAATCTACCTTTAATCCTAGTTCACGTGCCACCCAGAACTACAACATTGTTGAAGATTTGGCTCAAGCACCATGTGTTATGTCTACGTTATAATTTCTACAACACTTCCTTAGTCAACGTAGAACGCTCTTGGCTGCTATTGGTGATTTTGTTCCTAAGTCATCCAACAATATCATGTTTAACTTGGAAAATTTTACGTCTCGACTCTCTCACCAACTTGCTTTCCAAATTGATGTTGTTATTCACAATCAAAAAATTTATCGAACTATCTTGGATGAGGGAGCCTCTACTTGTGTCATGTCTTTAGCATGTTGGAAAGGTTCAAAATCACCCGCACTTAACAAATCCCCAACGATGTTGTGTGCATTTAATGTGAGAGGTTTTCATCCCCATGGACTCTTGCAGTCCCTGTCCATCCAATTGGGCAGCAAAGCTATCTTTGTTGACATTGAGGTGGGCGATCTTCCTATTAATTACAACTTATTACTCGAAAGAAGTTCGTTTTATGCTATGAATATCGTTGCTTCGTCGGTGTTTCGATGTGTACAATTTTCTCATCAAGGAAAAATTGTCACTGCTGATCAGTTAGATTTCTGTACACCCGATGCTCGCGCTCTCGCTACCAACAATATTCAATTCTTGGGAGATCACAAGATCACGTATGAAAATGTTGGTGTAGGCTTGTTAAATGATTCCACCCTTATGGGTACCTTCCCTTCACCACTTCCTCCTACCACGCATCATATTTCCACAGTCAATATGATTTCAACTATGACTTATCAGTCTTTGGAATCATTTGATCCCTGGATTGTACCTAGTCCTCTAGATTTTGATGTGCTAGGTGACATGATGCCACTTATTCCAACCGAGGCTTCATACGTTGCTATTCAATCAACCTCTCCCTCTTTAGATGACCAACATCTCTTGGCACTCGACACCTACTCGATGCCATCTTGGTTAAATTCCTTGACGTCTTCCTTTGACTACATTTCTCAAATCTTTCCATCTGATGAATATATTATGGAAATGCTTATCATTGACAACATACCTTGGGAAAATAACCATCATCGATCCTCTTTTCTTCCACCTCTTGAATAAATACAAGAAGATATACACTCTATATTCCCCCCCGATGTTGTCAACTTTCCAAAATCACCCATACTTACACAAGATACTATTTCTGAGGGTAATTTAGGCAACATTACCTCTATGGTTGTTATTGACATTTCGATCAAGGAAGGTGTCATGGAAAATATTAATCTTGGTGTTAATTGTTCGGTTAAGGAAGTGGTTTCTTAGACCGCTTTATTTAAAGAATTTCGCGATGACTTTGCTTGGAGCTATGAGGAAATGGTAGGGATCGATCCTTCGATCGTTGTGCATGAGATTAAAACCTACCTAGGTGTAAAACCTGTTCAACATAAACTTCACCCAGTCCATCCTAAGAAGACCATGACTATTAAGGCAGAAGTTGAGAAATTATTGAAATCTGGCTTTATCTATCCTATCCCTTTGATGGAATGGGTTTCGAACATTGTTCTGGTTACTAAGAATCAAGAGACCATTCATGTCTGCATTGATTATAGGGACCTAAATAAGGCTTGTCTAAAAGACAACTAACCTATGCCCTTCATCAAGCAGATCATTGATAATTGCACAAGTAGCATGATTTTCTCTTTCATAGATGGTTTCTCAGGGTACAACCAGATTGATATTTTACCTGTTGATCAACATAAGACAACCTTCATCTTCCTATGGGGAAATTTCACCTATCAGAAACTACTGTTTGGCCTCAAAAACACCAGTGCTACATTCCAATGGGCCATGTCATATGCTTTCCACGATAATAAACATATTGCGGAACATTACCTCGACGATTTACCTGCCCATTCATCACGTCAATTAGACCATTTTGGTCATCTACAGGTTATTTTTCTTTGATGCCGATTCTACCGCATTCGTTTTGACCCACATAAGTGTATCTTTGCTATCAAATCAGGTCAACTCCTCGGCTTCATTGTTTCCAAGGATGTGATTCGGGTGGATCCATTAAAGATTAAGGCTATCCTTGATTTACCTCCACCTAATAATTTGACACAACTCCAAATTTTGCAGGGGAAAGCAAAATTTCTTTGCCGTTTCATTTGTAACTACACTGATATTACCAAAGGATTTATGCGATTATTCTAGAAAGACACCCCTTTCATCTGGGATGACACTACTCAACGATCTTTTGTTTCTCTTAAGAATGCATTGACCAATGCACCTCTGTTGCATCCTCCAATTATACACAGGACTATATCCTTTACTTAGCAACCTCTACTTCCACTATTGCTATGGTGTTAGTTTAAGAGGACCCTAACGGTGAGGAACACATGATATATTATTTGAGAAAAAGTCTATCTGGTCTAGAGCTCCGATATTCACATGTTGAAAAGTTGGCTCTAATAGCCATCATCGTTGTCCAGAGATTACATTTTGCTACACACCACCACATTTATCATAGACTCTAACCCCATGTATCACATTTTGGTATGTCAAGTTCTTGGGGGAAAATATTCCAAATGGGTTGTCATCCTTCAAGAATTCGATCTCGAATTTGCTAAGTCCAAAGCGAAAAAATCCTTGGTGTTTATGGATCTTATCTGTGACCTTCCTTACGCTGATGATGATATTGAGCCTAGAGATTCTCTCCCCTATGAGACTCTGTTCCTCATTAGCATGTCTGACCCTTGGTATGGAGTAACCTTCTTTATCTCTAGACCCACCGTTTTCAGCCCGATATCTCTCGTGAAGAGCACCATCGTATTTTCCATGATTCTCGCCGCTACCTTATCATCGGTGACACATTGTATTGCCATGGTGTTGATACCATCCTACGACAATGTTTGAATCATGAAGAGGTTGAACGAGTTCTTAATGACTGTCACCTTGGAGCCTGTGGCAATCATCTTTTTTGGATGGATACAGCTCAGAAAATCTTATGTGCCAGCTACTTTTGGCCCTCTATTTTCAAAGATTGTATTGAGGTAGTCAAAAAATGCCCACCTTGCCAAGTTTTTCACAAAAAGGCATGCACCCACCCCACTCCTCTACATCCTATTATTTCCATTGGCCCCTTTTCCAAATGGGGCATTGATTTCATGCAGTGTAAGCCTACCTCAGTCGGGGGGCATGATTACATCATCGTCGTCATTGATTACTTCACAAAATGGGCTGAGCCTGTGCCTACCTTTTTGAATGATTGCCATACTATAGCTCTTTTCTTCTTCAACCACATCATCACTTGATTTGGTGTTCCACATGCCATTGTCACTGATCATGGTTCACACTTTCAGAACCAGATGATGAGTGAGTTTCATGCCATTTGGGTTTTCTCCATGAAAACTCATTCCCATACTATCCTCAGGAAAATGGACAAGTTGAAGCTATCAACAAGGTCCTTAAGACCATGATTCAACGAATGGTAGGGGAAAACAATACATCTTGGCATGTACAAATTTTATCCACTCTCTAGGATTATCGTACTTTAGTGAAAACTACTACTGGATTCACTCTTTTCCAGTTAGTATATGGCATAGAAGTTGTTTTACCCATCAAGTGCGAAATCCCTCATTGAAACTCAAAGTAGAACTCCTACCTCATACTTCTTCCAAAGAATAATGCTTCTTACACTTGACCAGGTTTGATGAAACACGTCGTGATGCCGCTCTCGTTAACGAGACGTATCAAAAGTGAATCAAGAATCAATATGAAAAATCCATTCACCCTCTTACTTTTGCAGAAGGAGACCTAGTCCTCGTTTATGACCAGGCTCATGAGAAGTTAAGGACATGTAAGTTAGAACCTCTATGGCATGGTCCTTACATCGTGAAACATATTTTACATAGAGGTGCCTACAAGCTAGTTGACTATGATGGAATCTCCCTGGGTGAGCCTCAAAACGGGTTTTACCTTAAGAAGTACTATGCATAGAACATCTAGCATGTGTGCTTTGTACACTATTGTATTTTAGTTTGTTGTGTCTTTTTCTTTTGCGTGCTCGAGTTTTTTGGCTTAGTCGCTTATATTGTGTCTTATGTTTTCATGAAAATATGACGTCTTCCTTTCCTATCTTTGTCGAGTTTGTGGATGGCGCTATTCAACACACCCAAAATGTTTCTTTTGTAGCTTGGGTCATTTACCACTCTGATGAGTTGGTGAGTTCATGAGGTATTTTCTTAGGATCGATAACTAACAACATGGAAGAATATCATGATGTCATCGGACTTTTAACCGAAGCCTCCTACCTATGTGTTTATCGTATGATCGTTAACCTATACTCTCAACTCGTGGTCTGTCAACTTAATCGAATCTACGCTATTCGCAATCCTATCCTACTACATCTCCACTTACGATTTTGTCATTTTGAACGAATGCTTGATTTTATCGAATACAAACACATACCAAGAGAACTCAATACCATTTCAGATTCGTTAGCCAATTACATCATGGGTCAGTATCTCACACATAGATAAGGTTTCATAAAGGAAATAAATCATAAATCACATGTAAATTAAAACACATCACATTTAAAACATCATTTGGCATTGTAAAAACTTAGATATGTATATATATATGGCGTGACAGAAAATGTTTGATTACATCAAAAAAGTACATAGAAGGGAAAAATGTTGGGTCCTCATGCCCATAACATCATCATAAATACCATACAAAAATATTAGTGAGGTCCTAGTCCTCCCACATCACATTATGCTCTAAATAACACACCACCGCATGAGCTACTCGTCTCAGTAAAGAGTTAATACTCTCAGTGACTCCCACTATGTGTCTATGCAAATGTAAGGGTATGTCCTCCCTCTCAAGAGGAGGGATACCTATCATAAGACCACAGAGGTTTGTCTCCACCTCTTGGAGACCCCCTGCCACTACCTCATGATATACTACTATCACAACACCCCTACGGTGCCCTAATGCCGACATATCTATCGAACGTGTTGCTCTCCTGTTTGCATGATGAAATGATACATCCATTAAAAAATCTTCTACATACCCAAAAACATTATATAACTTTTAAAATAAAAAAAACACTTCACAAGATCATTTTTGGTTTCTTACTTGATGCATCCCAGTCCACCCCATATGGAAGGACCAGGTCCATGCTTCCCTAGAAATCCACTCCGTCATATGGTAAGTCTTCTATCATGATCAATTGGTGTCCCATCCAAGAAAAGAAGTCACCAGTGAACCTAAACTCTATCTTTGATCCTAGTCTCGGAGACAGGATAGTCCATCGCTCCATACATGGTTCTCCCACTGGCCTAAATACTAATTCAATCTGAGGTTGCATATGAGAAATGCACTCTAAGAAGAATGAAACCAATAATGAACCATATCCGAACTAATTCTTCTTCCCTTCTTTGCATCTCGTAATCTTCTCCTTCACATTCTGAAGGAACCCTGAACTCCAGTTAAACAATGTTGGCTCTAGACACTGTAAACCATAGGCCACCTGTGATATTGAAACTAAGTGCGAGCTAGTACTTCCCTCTATACTCATAATGGAAAATAGAATGGACCGAAGAGGTAAATCCCTGATGTCTTTGATTTCGATTCTACCTCCCACTAATCTTGATCCTGGGACACAATGGTTTTTCCAAGTAATCATCCACATGCACGGGAAGTGCCCTCTATCTGGATAAAATAATGGGGGCCCCTCTCTTCAAGAGACTGGTCAGGAAGTACACATCTTCCAACTCAATGGTAAGAATCTTCATTCCAATTTGGAACCCTTGTTCTGCAACGTTCCACAACTTGATCATATAATCAAGAAGAAGAATCTCTTTCTTCATCTTTTGCATTTTGAAGAACTTGAGGAGACCACAATTCCTCAAGGAATCCCTTGATTGGGGACTTTGAAAAGTATCCACATCATCAAGCTTGTGCTCTCTTTCTTTCTACTCAATCATGACGTTTTTTGAGTTTACCTACAATCATCAACAACCAAAAGTCACTAGTCACGTTTTTTCGGCAATTATTGGGCAATAAAAAACTTAAAAAAACATTTTTTCTCTTTTTATGAGTCCAACGCCCCTTTTACGCACACACTAGGGTGCCAACACTTGTTTAAAAGGGCCACCATGGAATTGTGCAAAAAATATAATTCCTCCCTTTACACATTGAAGGAGTGTTGACATTTTTGGGCATTTTTCTTGTGATTTTCTGGAAGCGCCCCTCTCACTCCCACATCAGAGCATTGGCACCACCTTACCATCTTGCGGGGGCATTAGAAAAATTAGGAAGCACTCCCCCTAACATTCTAGAGGAGCATCGAACCCTTTTGAGTGCTTGAGACAACCCAAGGCATCCTTTTTTAACCCATTTATTGCCTAAAAACGAAATGTAAACTGTGTAAATTGAAGAGAGGAAGAAAAGAACTAACCTAATACACACGATGACAGAAATAGCTGACTGTAGCTCCACCACTAAACAAAGCAAGATTCACCCTCCAAATATCAAGTTCTCCACTGCTACAAATCTTTGCACAAATGAAATGGTAAAAGGCATTTTTACCCCATTTTACTATTATAAATTTCATTTTTGCCAAAGCATAGTTATTTTGGGTTTTTGAGAAATATTTTGGAGGCATTATTAATATGTTGGCATGCATTTTTGACATTATTGAGAGGTTTCAGAGATTTTTTTTTCGATTTTCATCTTTTCACATTAACGAGCATAGTCTTATTTCGTTCTCACGCTCGGAAAAACATAAGAACGCACTGAGTAAACTTTTATCTCTTTTTCGGACTTGCATGGATACATGAAAAAGGAACCCCTTGGAGTCATTTTTAATCTCTTTTCGGACTCTCTAAACGTGAAATATTGCCAAGTGATCTTGCTTCCTTTCCCACTCATTAAAAGGTTTGAAAGGGCGTCTTTCGAGTGATAATTTATCTCTTTTTTGGCCTCACGAGACTAACATTATGAAAAAGGACAATACTGGAGTCATCTTCAAGTTATTTTTAGACTCTCTAAATATGAAAAACCATTGATTTTACCTTCTTTGGACTCGTTAAACAATCATACATTGAAGGGCCCATACGGGACCAAACCCTTACTTCTTCTAGTTTATTAAATAAAGGAAGAGGGACTTACCGAAGGTGAGTTATATTGAGCATGTGTTACCCTCCTTGAGCTCGTTGAATCAAAAAGAGGTACTCTTTTATCTGGATGGGGGAAAAATTGAAAGAAGCAAGCCAAGCAGTTTTTGAGAACATTACCAGTAACTCTTACAGTCTCCCTTGAACACGACACTTTGTCTTTGCATGCATTTTAATCTGCTGAACCTCTGCACTGAACCAATCCTTTGAGTTTTCTTACTCCTTTGGGTCACCCGATGAAAGTCACTGTATCCATTGCATCATCATGTTTTGGTCCATGTCATGTTTCTTCTGTTGTGCCTCAGTGTTCAAGGGAAGTATCTTCCTCAAGAGTCAACCATCACAAACTTCCTGTTTCAAATACCCGTTTCAGTCCATGTTCATTTGATCCACCAATTTACATCTCTGTGTCAGTTTCGTGTTGTTGATGTGAGATACATCAAGGCCCTCCTTCGACGAGTCTATTCCTCTCGACTTCAACACATTATTTGGGAACTAGACTTAGAAACCAGTTAGTACCTTGGGACCTACATGCCTTAATGGCAGACCTCTTCGCATCCGACAGTGGTTTTACATCATTGAAATCTGATCAGATGATTCCATGGATGTTCGACTTCAAATCATCCATTCACATTTGTTGGAATGTACTAGAGTTCCTTGGGAATCATTGACATCAATGGTGACTTCCCTTGTGCTTGTTAACGGTTTACCTCATTGACCGGTAATCAAGTGGTTTCTACCATGTTTGACATCATGATATATATTCACATGGTTATATTTGTACTACATTAGGATCGGTAAGAAGACCCTATGTTGAGTCTTCACTCTTATATGTACTTTTCCTAGGTTGTGACAGAGTTTCTTTTGAACATTGACACATATACTGTCACATAGATCCACTTTGTATTAGTTGTGGCTATGTCTTGTCGTTTCATAGGTCCATTGTGTATTCTTCATGGCTATGATTAGTTTAGGTCATAGGAGTATAGATCCACATTGTATCTTCAATGGCTATACCTTTTTTTCAATATAATTATGGATCCGCAGTGTATTTTATGGCATCCATACCTTGAAAGTATTTATCACTGAAGCATAGGTATGCCTGCCTTGGGTTTGAAACATGTCATAATATTTGTTTGATGGTTGTGTGCATCTTCTTCCATGTTCTCTGAGTCCATACCCTTGCTCGAAAAAGTATACAAAGTACTCCAATCATCAATTACCATATTTTCACTTCACACTTTGGGGGGCAATCTGTTACACATCAAAATTACTCATTACAATGATTGCCTAGTGTCATCATTACCAATGTCACAAGTGTCACATTTTGGTCGCAAGTGTCGCATTTTGGTCGCAAGTGTTGCACAATCATACTGCCAGCTTTTCTATATCATGTCTCAGACGACATTATCAAGAACACTCAAAAGACACCTCAAAACACTGGTTTTGAAGAGGAGAAATCATTTGACATAGAGTACAAGTCTTTTTCCATGGAAACAACCACTCAAAAATCAATTTTGGAAGGAAATGCTCCCCTATACATTGTCAGGGAGTGAAAACACTCTGTGCCCTCTTTTGGGGGAGCATTCCAATGCTCTATGCCCCATTATGAGGGAGCGCTAGCCTTTTTTGAGTGAATTTTGGATTGTTGAGGAAAATCAAGGAAGAATCCCCTCATATATGGAGTTGGTTGGATTCAGATATGAGGTCAAGGCTCAATCTTAGGGAATATCCACAACTAAAGGAGAAGAATCCTCAACTTATCCCAAGAATATATTAAGTGGTTAGGTCTCTCCAAGCTTATATAAGGAGTCCTCTTCATGGTGAAAGGAAGAGACATTGAAGGCATCAAACTTATGATCTCATAAGGGAGATTTATCATTGAAGCATCATCATTTTGTGTGAATTACTTGAGAAAAGGGTTGGACAAGGAGATCTTGGCAAAGCTACTGCATCTACATTATGGTTGTAAGAACTCTGCTTTGTTTTCATTAATATACATATGTGCTTGGCCTATTTCTTTCAAGGTTGTGTTTATTCTACATGAACTTGTCTCCATTAGATAGATCTGGTTTCAAGCTAATCTTAGTAGAATAGGAAGTTTGTTCTGTCTTTGTTTTGTTTGCAGGATTTATCAAGGAGCTTGGGGATCAAAGCTCTACTCGGACTATGCGAGGATGAACATCATTAAAAAGGTACTCCTTTCTTCCTCTTCTCTATACTTTAGTTTAACTAGATTTAAAAGGATGTCAATGACTAATGTTAGCACTCTTTCTTTCTTGGTATTAGGAGTCTAGAGCCCAAGAGTGGATCCACTTGTCCGTAGGGGGATTCTTCTGTAACACTATCCATGTGAGGAATTTCAATAAGATTATCGAAGGTTCAAAACCTTATCACAATTGAGGGTTGAGGAAGTCAAAACCCTACCCCTAGATGGCTATTTGGCTATGTGAAATACCGGGCCTCTAGGAGGAGAAGGGGTTCCCATTATTTAGCATTGTATTTGTTCCATAGTTGAGCAAAACACCCAAGAGTGGTATTTTGAGAGCATAAAAAAGGAGGAGAGATCAAGTATTAGCCATACAGGTCATAGTTTCAACGGAAATTTGACAGAGAGTGCCTCTTTCTTTGTACTTTCATTTGAAGAAAAGAAAGAAGAACAATCTCACCTTCTAGATGGATTTTCTCCCAGATTGGGTTTCCCAGGTTATATCTTGTGTTTATTTGTGGATGGTGTTTGAATATTTATTTTTGATCTCTATTTTTTTCATTTCAACTATTTCATTTTAAGCAGAAAAACAACAATGAAAGAATCTAAGATCTAAAGGAAATTAACCTTTACAATAACAATTTCAGTATTTTTATTAGACTTTTTGTGATGAATTATCTAGTGGAATATCCATGACAATTTATAGATCAACAGAGTTGGAGAAGGGGTTCTTTGGAAAAGAAGAGAAGGATCACTGAGAAGATTCACGAGTTTCTAATCTGTAAATTTCTAGAGATCGAAAACACCATTTTAATTATGCATTTTTTGAAAAACTAGGGTTGAGCAAAGCCATTTGATGTTGTTTTTCCCATTTAAATTCTGGGGTAAGTACTATTGTTTATGATGTGTGAATGTTATCCTATATATGTTTAATTATATTCTTATTTTAAATATGTTGTTTGATTACTATGTATACCTTGAGCACTACCTCAAAATTTCATTGAATTTCTAGATTTGATCATTTCTTTAAATGATTTCTTGAGGATTCAATGTGTCAATAGAGGAGTTGTCTATGTACTAAATAAATCGCCCTATTTCCAACTTCCTTGAGCATAATTTGGTGACCAAAAAGTTCTTGAATATGACCAATATATTGTTCAGATTGTGTAATTGTGATAATCCGGGTCAATTCACAAGTTAGGTTGATCCAGGGGGGAATCGGTGGCCACCCACCTATTCCACTAGCTCAAATCAAGGGTTTCCACCTTTACAGTTTTTCTTCAGTTTTTCGGGTCCTGAACTTTCGGGGTCATTTTGAGGCCCTAAATGACAGTTTTTGTGATCTACAATACCTAATATATATTTAGAGGAAGATACTAGGCTAGAAGGAATATATACTCCTCGACTAGACCTTTCCAAAGATGTATAGAATTCCCCAAAGAAAGATTGTATGAAAAAGTTACACCCTCAGGAAGTTGACGTATCAACTACCCCCTTCGAGACCCACAAAAATTTTGGTGTTTCATCTTCTAGGGTTAGAGTTTTGGATTTTATTTATGTTAAAAAGGCCTTTTGAGCCTCATTTTAAACATCGAATTTTTGCGAATGAGTGTAGCCGACACATCTCTTCTCAGAGATAAGATACCACCATTCTAGATAGCTTGTGTGTTTTTGCATTTTACAACCTTTTGTATTTCAAACAATCATTAATAGAATCTGAGTTTTATTGTATTATTGTGTTCCTTTCCATATCTTTGTGTATTTCTTTGTTATATCTCTATTATATTTATACCTTCATATCGTTCCTAAAAAATAATCCAGATCAGTGGTATCAGAGTGGTCTACTCCTTGTCATTCTTAGTGCATGTCCCCAACCAGGTCAGGGTATAGAGAATTGAGTCTTGAGCTTGTTTCTCTTGATGAAAACTGCTTTTGCACACCCAAGCGACCTTCCATGGCAGAATAAAAGAGGGATGACGAGAAAGGATATCCTTTCAAACTATTTTTGAAGGAATCCCTCGAGCGATAGAGGAACGAGATGATGGATAATTTCACCCAGATCCTTCGATGACTGCTAACAACAACATAGGCACCTTCAACCAATAGTCACTTCAGAGGTACAACACTCTTCAAGGTCATAAATGATTTTAGGGGCTAAATTTCGCAAATGGGATAATTTTCCATGGGTTTTCCCAAGAAAAGATTCACTAATTTGCATTTTTTCTAAAAACGATTCCCCAAAATTCCACAGAATAAAATTGTTTTACCTTAAAAATCGCCATAATTTTATAGAAACTATATAAAATTCTTAGAAATTTGAATTTTTTTACAAAACTATTGCCAAATATTTTACATTTTGCATATTAAGGACTAGCAAGATTAGCCCATGTTTATACATTTTAGTACAAATTTACATCTTTAAAATTATGCCTATTTAAGGTGTAAGTTAACTTTGATATTCCTTTATTTGAAGGCTAGATAGATGTTGACGATTTGGAAAAAATTGTTAAATATTCTAGAGGGTTATTTCTCTGTCCATAATTTTTCCAACAATGAAAAGATCACCTTCACGCTCCTTAAGACCCTTCCCCATGTCATAGATTGGTGGGAGACTTACTTTGAGCAACATGTCGAGGATGAGTCTGTAATTTTTGGGCCAAGACCCAATTGGGAGACTTTTTTTTATGCGCTCAAGGAACAATATTACCTTGTTATAAGTTATGATGACTAGTACACGAGATGAACCGCATTGCACCAAGAGGGGGGCCAAATAGTGTCGGAGTTAGCCAATACTTTCCATACCTTGCACACTAAGCTAGGTGTCAAAGAATCCAAGTGACATATGGTCGTAAAATACCATGGGGATATGCATAGGTACATTCAAACCGAGATGGAGTTTCTTGACATCTAATTGTTGGGAGCTACTTACTGATATGCTGTCAAAATCAAGAAGAAATTGAAGCAGTAGAAAAAGTAGGAATTTGGTTTTGCAAATACACAACAACCAAAGTATGGTAAAGGCAACGCTAATTCACAGAATATCCAACCTCAAGAAAACTAGTCCAAGCCATAGGAAAATAAGAGCAACATGAAGATGAAGAAGGAAACTGGGAAGTGGTGTGACTTCCTCAAAATCCCTTGACACAACACCGATGAATGTTGATCGAAAAAATCATTGGTATCTGAGCTCAAAGAAACATAGCTGAGCCCCAAATCAGAATCCGATTTAGACAATAATAAAACAAGACATATAATTGATGCAAAACCCACTACTATTGTTGCGACCGGAAAAATCCAACCAAAAGAGCCATAGGATATTGAGGAGGGGGAACGCCTCTTGCATTCAAAGATGTGGGTGAAGGGGACCCCACTTCATTTTGTTGTTGATAGTGGAAGCCAGAAGAACCTAATATCAATAGAGGTTGTCAAGCAGTTGGATTTTATGGCAACACCACACCCACAACCATACAACATAGGGTGGCTTCGCTAGGGTCGATATCTTCGTGTCATCCAATAGTGTCTCCTGTCCTATGACATCAAGCCCTTCAAGGATGAGGTACTATGGGATGTTGACCCAACTTAAGTCTATGATGTCATGTTAGGCCAACCATATATGTGGAAGCGTCATGTTGTTTATGAGTCTCAATTGCGTAGTGTCATGTTTTTTATGAGTCTTGACCGCATAGTGTCATTGTTACTTTGGGGGGTCAACTCTACAGGATACCAAAGGTAGTTCTGACTACCATCCTGACAAAATAGTGTCACAAAGTAATCTATCATACTAAATTTTTTATCCTCCTCACAATCTAGGAAGGAGGTGAACATAAGGACACTTCAACCACTGCACCCTCGGCCAAAGACCTTTCTATCCAGCATAAGCATATTGTAGAAGAGAAAAAAAATATTGTTGCGTCACCTACGGGGGTGCCTCCACACTGCTTAATCCAACAAGGTTACAACAGATCCCTTCATACTCATCATACTGCATATTCATTGACAAAGTCCTCCCACACTCAGGTAGATCATGCAGCTAGATCAGTTGAATAGATCCAACCCCTCCAACAATAGGTTCATAACAACCTTCAACAAGCTAAGCATGACACCCTCTTCAACAAGGCAAGCAGTTCACCAACGTTCATATTTAACAAAAGCTTCCCCATATTCCATGGGAACTTGACGAAATGGGGACCATTTCTTCCTAAGGGGGGAAGAATGATCCAGGTGGAAATCGGTGGCCACCCACCTATTCCATTGGCTCAAAACAAGGATTTCCACCTTGGAAAATTTTCTTTGGTTTTTCGGGTATTGAATTTCCGAGGCTATTTTGAGGCCATAAACAACGCTTTTTAGGCTCGAAAACGCCTAGAATATAGCCAAAATAAAATGCTAGGACGAATGTAATATGTACTCGGATATACCTTCCGACAAGGTATAAAATGCCTTAAACATAGATCATATGAAAAAGTTACACCCTCGAGAAGTTGGCGTATCAACTAGCCCCATTGGGGCCCGCAAACCTTTTGGTGTTTCATCTTCCGGGGTTTGGATTTTGAATTTGATTTATGTTAAAAAGGCCTTTGGAGCCTCATTGTAAACATCAGATTTTTGTAAATGAGCATAGACAATACATCTCTTCTCAGGGATAAGCTACCACCATTATAGCTAGCTTGTGTGTTTTTGCATTTTACAATCTTTTGTATTTAAGACAATCATTAATAGAATCTGAGCTTTACTGTATTACTGTGTTCCTTGCCATATCTCTGTGTATTTCTTTGTTATATCTCTGTTTTATTTATGCCTTCATATCGTTCCTAAAAAATAATCCAGATCATAGGTTGTGCAATGATGATGATATGGATTAATTCAGAAGTCTATGACCATGGCAAGAGGGCAGTTTTGAATTGATAAAAGTTACAATTGTGGGATTATTGTCAATGTTAATTATTAAATTTATTCTAAAATCCTACCTAAAATGATAATGGAAATGGGATGATTTAGTTAGTGATTATCTTACAGTGTTGATCTTGGTGTTGACTATGGATTAATTACACCTCCCCATTTCTGACTGTTTTGGCTTGAATTTTATAGAAACCTTTTAGTATGATTAATTTGTTGTTTAAATTACAATTCAAAAATCCAGTTTTATTGCAATTTTGTCAATCTGGACCAATTTCAAAACATGAATAAGCTATCATTATGGTTGTAGTTTTCAATGGATGAAAATGCACTTGTTAATTTTGAGCTAACATTTACTAAGATTTTTGTCTGACCTATTTTATAATGCTTTTCTGTGAGATGATGGGTCTGCTAGGGTATTAAATCAATGGGGTTTCAGAGGAATTTTAATTTTTTTTAGGGGTAAATGTGATTTTTTTTACAATCAGGTATAATGTTTAAACAATTGTGTACCGACATTATCAGATCCTTTGTTTTTTATGATGCAAAGGATTTTCAAGCGACAAGAAAGTGTATACAGAGTTCAACATTTTGACTATTTATGGGTTGTATAGTGACATGATTGCACTTTGGGACAAGATATTAAGTTGTGATTGGTTCAATCATGGTTTAAACATCATTGAAGGGGATTTACAATTTTCCTTGGTATAATTTGAGAAATGGGGGCTAGTAGCACAAGTTGACACTCTTTTTGAATATTTTGTTTAAAAACTTGAAGGTTTTGGGATACTTGATATAGTTCTAGAAAATCCTCTTCCACTTGGAAGAATATGAGAATAAGTAAAGATTGAATTGAAAAAGGCTTGATTGGTTTCTCATATTTGAACCTTGGTTGGATGAATCCATAAGAATTAGACAATGAGTGTCTAGTGATGGGGTATTTGGACTTTGGATCACTCTCTTATACTATTTGAATTGATTCTAATAAAAAGAATCTTATTAACTCCATTCAAACTCAATTATGAATGGTTGGAAGATGATTATTACAAATAGAGGATAAGGGGGTTTTGGGTTCCATTTAATAATACATTATGGGAATCATCAACACTTGCGTTCAAAGAGAATTAAGCAAGAAAAAAAAAGTATCTATTGAATGGTCACTTTAAAAAAAGGTAAAGGATGATATTCTTCTTTGGGAGGTGTAGAATAAATTAGAAACTATGTACTCTAGTGATGGATTTGGCTTTCTAAAGGATGAAACTCAAATAGAGGTGAAGGAATTAGGGGAAAGAAAATGAAAATTATTATTGGAAAACAAAATAGCTTTGAGACTTAAAAGTCACCCCCTTTGGCTTCAAGCTGGTGATGAAAGTCCCAGGTATTTCTGTCACTTTGCAAATTTTGGGAAAAAATAAATTTAGATTAGAAAATAAAGAAAGAGAATGCCAGTTGGGAAAATAGTTTCAAGGAGATTATCAAAGAAGGGTTGGAGTATTTTAGAATATTTTATAACATTGAAAGGAGAGCTTCAATAGCATAAATTATTTGAATTCCAACATACTTTCCTAG
The DNA here is from genome assembly GCA_900067695.1 of Picea abies. Lineage (NCBI taxonomy): Eukaryota > Viridiplantae > Streptophyta > Pinopsida > Pinales > Pinaceae > Picea > Picea abies. The sequence goes on from CBVK0100097491.1 coordinate 27,867, forward strand.
ATTTGTAGATGAGGATGATAATCAATCTCCAATGGAGGGGGTAGGGAGAGAGGAACTATTATTTGTACTTCAAAGCTTCTAGAAAGATAAAATTTTAGGCCTTGATGGGTTGTCTGTTGAATTATTTTTGGAATGTATAGATTTCATTAAAAAAAACTTATGAAGAGTTATAGAGGAATATCTAGCTTTAAGTAAGATGTTGACAAATTTCAATTAATTTTTTTTTGATCTATTTTTTCCAAATTTGATAGACATACTTCATTTGGTAAGTTTAGGTTGATATCCATTTGTAACTATACTTATAAAATCATGAAAAAAATTATAGAAAAAATGGTCAAGTACATCTTGTCGAAAAACATATGTGAGCAGTAGTTCAATCTTTTGGAGGGAGGAAAATACATGAGACAGTTGAGGTAGCACAAAGACTTCACTTCATAAAGGTCAAAAACTTGAAGGTGATTCTAGTTAAGGTTGACCTTTCTCAGGCTTATGATAGAGTGAGTTGTCTCTATTTGAGATTATTACTTACTCATTTGGGTTTTTGTGCATATTTTGTTTGTTGGGTAATGAATCACATCACTTCTGTGACCTTTTTAGTATTGATAAACAAACCACTAACATCCTTTTTAGGCATGATTGTGGAATTAGGGTCTCAAAGTTGGGAATGAATGTTCTCTGACTCACTTAATTTTTGTGGAAGATACACTGATTTTCTATGATGTATCTAGGAGGGATGAAATAAAGGTAAATGAGATTATGGATCTTTATTTTCTTGCAATAGGTATGAAAATAAATTTAGAGAAGTAAACCATTTCCTACACTGGTATTTATGAGGAAGGCCAAACATATGTTTCTACTATCTTCCCTTTTAATTTATCGGAGATGGAAAATGACTTAAAGTACCTAAGGTTTTTCCTCAAACCAAATGATTACCACATAAAGGATTGGAAGTGGCTAGTATCAAAGGTTGAAGACATATTAAACCCATGGTGAAATCCATGGCTCTCTTGTGAAGGTATATTGGTGTTATTTAAATAAGTTATTCATTCCATCCCCATTTATTAGTCTTCATTGTTTTGGATCATGAAGGGTGTATTATAAAGGTTTAGGAGATTAAATGATAGGTGCATCTAATTTGGTAGTAGAGAAAATAAAGGAATTTCTTTAGTTAAGTGGAGAAGTTAACAATTCCAAAAGCAATGGGAGGCTAGGGATTGATTTTTTTTTCCACTTTTCTCAAGCATTGTTAGCCAAAATTGTTTGGAGGCTAGCTCAAGGGAAAGGTTTTTGTTGTGTAAGGAGAAACATGTACATCCTAGTTGTATTGAGGATTGGATTTGAAAAAATCTCAAGCACTCTCAAAACATTTCCATCATTTGAGGGGTTGTTTTACTTACATTCTCTTTGATATGGAACTAGCTTGCTTGGTACATGGAAGAAGGAGGAAAGGTCCAAATGGTGGTGGATCCTTGGATAGGGAGTGGTATAGATTATAGACTTCCGATGCACATTATACAAAATTTAAGGAGAAAAGGAATGTACACCTTACATCAAATTGCAGACTTAAATATGACTACAATCTAGCATCAAGAGTGGTTGTTGGAAAGGGATTTAGGATCAATGAAGGAAGAGGACCCCATGTGGGATGCTTGTGTAGTAAATATTTGATCAAGATGTTAGTACCATATTTGTTCCTGACCTGGTATGATGGTATATCGAGGTCATTAGGCCTAGATATAGCAAGTTGGAGGCATAAAGGCGAGTTTCAGGAGCTTCTGTGCAGTTCACAATCAATTTTTCCAAAGGCATATTTAAGAAACAACAAGAAAATCCATGCCCTTGTGCTAATAAGGAAAAAAATTAAGCTCTCGGGGCTTCACATAGTCCAAAGGGGATTGTTGCAGTTCAAAAGGGACTTGTCACAGTCTAGAAGGGGATTTTTGTAGTCCAAAATAACTTAAGCGCTAATAGCCTAGGAGCTTATGATGAGACTGTGGCCTAGGAACCAAGCGCCATCATTTCAAAACCTCGAAAGATCAGATGGATGTAGGTGAGGGAAATCAACGACTGACATGCAGATCAAATTAAATATTGAAGGGGCCCACGACATCATTGTCGGGAAAATCCATTGGAAGTTTCCCCCCTTAGCTTAAGTTACAAAGTGCCAACGATGATTCCATCCTTGATGTCCAACTATAAGCATGAGGATGAGCTAACAACTCGGCATGCCAGTGGGGCACCGCCAAATCAAATCACAGCCTACAACGTGGATAGGGTAATCCCATCAGATGCATGGGTGAATATGTCAAATATGGGTGACATGTGTCCTTCCTAGCTGCCACTTCAGCATGAAAATGTTCATGCCTTAGTCGTTTCTAGATTTTGGTCAAGCCTAGATTGACGACTCTCCTGATTTCGGTGAAATATCAATGAATTCCCCTGTTCCGATGACAGATCAATGAATCTCCTCTCATTAGTGACAAACCAACGAAGAAGATCATAATGGATATCGTTATTGGAAAAATGAAAAGAAAATCCCCGGACGCAATTTTTCACAGCGCCGCCAATGATGTCATCATTGATGAAATGCATAAGAGATGATAGCTAGGTGTGCCAATGGGGCACTGCCAAAACAAATCCGGAGTTGCTGCGTAGACAAGTGGAACCCAACAAAGTCTCCCCAAAGTATATAAAAAATCGACGACATGTGTCCTTCTCCCCTGCCACATATGTGCCAATACAGACCAGTGAGAGGGAACCACGTGTCAAAGATGAGATTGACATGAACAGTTTTTACTTAGTCGATTTCTATTTTCAACCATGGTGAGATCAATGGATCTCATTTGATCTCATATCCATCTGATCGACAATCAATATTTACTTCGGAGTTCTCCTCTCAGATTCACATTCAAATCCAAGCCTCAAGCACTCCAAAGAGGCTCCTCTGATGTGTTGGAAACATGCCAACGAATTTCCTCATGTGGTCACATGCACATTGTTGGAAACAGGCCGAAGTGGAAAGGATGATTATCATGGGAAAGAAAGTGTGCAAAAATGGAAGTAACAATTGGAAGGTAACATAACACGTGTGCATGCAAGAAAGCGTGCGCAAGGAAAACGACAGCTGGAGGAAGAACAACATGGGTGCATGGGAGGAAGACCTAATGTCGGTAGGGTTAGGGTTTTGGTAATACATTGTAAAATGGATGAAGAGCCTGAAATATATAAATAGAGATACACAGGTATCATAAAAGAGTTTTATTCTCTTTTGTATTAGTTCAATTTTGGTAATGCTCTATCATAACTATGTACGAGTTGATGCATTATGTAATATGGTTATGGACCAATTTTGTAAGCTCTTGAGCTAGAACAGAGGAGAGGAGGAATATCTGAGGATTAGATCACAAGCTGAGGAACCTGGTGCAATCTAGTTCGTCTCATACAGATCTTACCCATCAGAGGGAATTGTAAGTGCGCTACGCTGGAGATGCAGAACTACCAGAATAAAAGAGACAAGAGACAAATATTTGTGGACGTAGCCTAGGAGGGGGAGAACCATGGTAATATCTATGTAATGTGATGAATGGATGTATATTTTTATTTTCTTTCAACAGTTAATTGTTATGATTAATGAATGAGTTAATGCATCGTTATGGAATACGATTGTGTTGTTTGGGGAAATAAACCATGAAGGATAGATGCAACCCCATGAGTACCAATGGATTTTAGTCATAACTCATAGTAGATGAATCATATTAATAACCCCATATTGTAATGCCCCATATTTTGACCTTAGGTAGTTATAACATTGTTGTTTAACTAATCTTGATAATTCAAGGTTTAGCATTTGTTTGGAGTCAGTTAGACTTTGTTAGACATTGAGATGTGTACCTCTAGGCCTATTTGTATGTTACGTGATATATGCTCATGAAAAAGATAGTTATTTGATTTGTTAAACATGAAAATTAAAATGGGCAAGTTCGGTACATATATACCAATTCATGTTATATTGTGAATGTATAATAGATGCAATGCATGATGTAAATAGGAAAAACATTTCTTAATTGGACGTCAAAGCAAAAATGGATTCTTATATAAATTGAGATGTATCTACATCAATATGTGTTATTGGTGAACTAACCTACAGGATGATGAGCTATGTGATAGCCAAATGACTATAGTATTGAGGTAATTGGGATGTCATAGACATCAAGAAGATATTGTGTGCTATAAGTTGTACTTACTATTTGATTTATGGTTCGAAATATTACTATGATCTATGGTAAGTGTGGTTTTGACAGGATGCATGACTTACCCAGAGTGGATGTTTGATGACGTGACTCCAAGAACAGTAGTTGCACAGTATGGCTCGATATAGGGTGTTGACCCTAGATCTGATTAGGAGGGGTGGAGGCATTTCCCACCGTGTATCCTCCGAAACCTGAAGTCCTGGGAGGATGGTGCTGGTTCACGCTCCCCATACGTGTGATGAGGACTGTCAGTTGCCTGCTAGGGAAGCTTGGTCGATATAGCGACACTTCCA
>CBVK0100097492.1:0-32395 GCA_900067695.1 Picea abies
TCTTCCGATCTCACATATTAGAACTTATCTGGATGCTAAACCTGTTCGACAACGTCTTAGATCTGTCAATCCCCAGAAGGCCCCTGCTATTAAGGCAGAGGTAGAGAAACTACTTAATGTTGGCTTTATCTACTCGGTTCCCTTGACTAAATGGGTATCCAATCCTGTTCCTGTGAATAAGAAGCGAGGAACCATCTATGTATGCATGGATTTTCGTGACCTAAACAAAGAATGTCCTAAAGACAACTTCCCGACACCTTTCATCAATCAGATTCTCGACGAGTGTGTGAGAAGTGAAGTGTTTTCTTTCATGGACAAATTTTCAGGGTATAACCAAATTCAAATTAAACCTGAGGATCAACACAAGACGAAATTTCTTTTTCCTGGGGGTACTTTTGCATACCAGAAGATTCCTTTTGGCCTTAAAACATTAGAGCAACCTTCCAACATGCTATGACCTTCGCATTCCATGATCTTAAGCATATAGTCGAGGCTTATCTTGACGATGTTGCTACTCACTCTCGTAAGAGAGTGGATCACTCTATGAACATTCGCCTAGTTTTTGAAAGATGTCATCGTTATAGAATCTGGTTGAACCCTAATAAGTGCATATTTTGTGTTAGGTCTGGACATCTTTTGGGATTTTTAGTCTCTGAGACCGGGATCATGGTATATCCGCTAAAGGTTGAGGAAATACTTTGGTTGCCTACCCCGTGCACTATTCAATAAATTAAAGGTTTACAGGGGAAAGATAACTTTTTAAGTTGGTTTATAGTAAACTATGCCAATATTACTAAGGGTTTCATGTGTCTTTTTAAGGACACCCTTTTTATCTAGGATAAGCGAGCCCAAGAATCCTTCGATGCTTTGAATAAATCCTTGGTATCGACGCCTCTGCTGAAGTCTCCTGACTATAGTAGGGATTACTTTCTTTATGTCACCCCATCTGAAAAGATGATTGGTATGGTTTTGGTTTAGGAGGATGATGTGCTCTACGAGCACATCATCTTCTATCTTAGTTAAAACTTAGTCGGTCCTGAGCTCAATTATTCTCACATTGAAAAGCTAGCTTTGGCTATCGTTCACACGGTCCAATGTTTAAGCCATTATATATTTCTTTGCAAGACTATTGTGGTTGTTGATGTCAATCCATTTCAACACGTCCTTACCAAGCATATGATAGGGGGAAAGTATAATAAATGGATTGTCATTTTAAAAGAATTCGATCTCGATTTCACTTCTGTGAAATTCAAGAAATCACTAGTATTTGCAGAATTAATATCCAATTTCCCACGATTGGATGAGGATGTTATTCATGTTGATTTGTTTGTGGATGAACACATTTTCCTTGTCTCATCGTCCGACCCCTGGTATGGAGACATTGTTCTCTATCTTCAAAATTTGAATTTCCCTTAGCATCTCTCGTGAGATGACCGATGGCATGTATGATACCAAGCTAAGAATTACATTATAGCCGGTGACACTTTGTATCGTTGAGGAATAGACAATATCATGTGTTGTTGTTTAAATCACAAGGAAGTCGAGTCAGTTCTAAATGATTTCCACAGTGGGGCTTGTGGTGGTCATCTATCCAGGCTTACAACAACCCAGAAAATTTTGCGAAGCGTTTATTTTTGTCCATCTATATTTAAAGATTGCGTTGAAGCGATTAAGAAGTGTCACCCCTGCTAGGTGTTCACTCAGAAAATGCGCTCGCATCCAACCCCACTTCACCCAGTCATTACTGTCAATCCCTTCACCAAGTGGGGGGTGGACTTTGTGGATTGCAACCCAACTTTGGTTGGGGGGCATCAACACATTATCGTGGTCGTAGACAACTTTACTAAGTGGGTCGAGGCCATGCCTATAGCTAAATCCAATGGGAATACTTTCGCCTTCTTCGTATTCAATCAAATTATCGCCAGGTTCGGTATCCCGAATGAGATTTTCACTGATCATGGCAGTCATTCTTCCCCTTACTACCCCAAAAAAAATGGACAGGTAGAGGTTGTCTGCAAGTCTCTCAAGACCATTTTGCAGAAAATTGTCAACCAAAGTAAATTTGGCTGGCACATTATGCTATATCCTGCACTTTGGGCATACCAAACCTCGATTAAGATTGCCACCAGATTTTCTCCTTTCCAGTTAGTACACGGTATGGAGTCGATATTACCTATTGAATGTGAAATCCCTTCTCTTAGATTGGAATTCACGCTCCTCCCTGACACTTCCGATCTCGAGCGACACCTCATACACCTAGAGAGTCTCGATGAGCAGCGTCGAGACACCTCTACAGCTATCCAGGCAAATAAAAGACGTGTCAAGGTCCAATACGATAAGTTTTTATGTCCTCGGTTGTATGTTGAGGGTGACTTGGTCCTTTTATATGATCAAGACAAAGAACTATTGGAGAAAGCAAGTTCAAACCCATGTGGCACAATCCCTATATCGTGCGACGTGTCTTAGAAAAAGGAGACTATGAGTTAGAAGATTATGAAGGGAACATGTTGGTCGAGCCTAGGAATGGGCTCTACTTGAAAATATATTATGCTTGAGCCCCAAGCTTGAGCATAACTCTTTGTATACTAATGTAATTTAGTGTATATATCGTTTCCCTTTACTTTTTGTCTTCAACTTGCTTATCGAGTGTTCCCTTGGTTGGAGTATGTCAAGAAAGTCTTTGGTATACTTAGGATTTTCCGATGGAGCCATTTGTCATACATGGAACTTAGCTTTCACCACTTGGGTGGTTTAATAACCTGAGGTTCTACTGGTGTCTTCAGGTCGTGTATGCCTAGGGCCATCTACGAATAATGTGGCCGACTATAGCGTCATTATAAAACTTTTGTGTGATTCCATTTCACATGGTATTCGCTCTTTGGAGGTTCGCCTGGATTCCCAGTTAGTAGTATGTCAGTTGAACGATAGTTACCCTGTGCACGATCCTACAGTGTGTGCAATCCCACATTACTCTGACAATTCCTACAGGTACATATTTTAGAGTGACAGTTTGATTTTATTACTTATCATCACATACCTAGGAGTTCTAATTATGTATCTGATGCTTATGTTAATTTCGTTTTAGATTGCCATTTGTCACATAACTTACGAAAAGAAAATAATTTTAAATCAATATAATGTGATACCAACTATTGGGAATATGGATAGTGATGGGGGTTGATCTTTCCACAAGAGAAGAGAGTGTGTAAGAAGGGTCCAAGAGGGAAATTAATTATCTTCATTCATTTCCTAAATTTTATTATCATTGGGGATAGCTTCTAATTTTGGTTTGAATGTATGAGAGACCAATCATTTAAACTCATGTAAGAGGTGGGTGTGAGATTCACATCCCAGAGTTATTGGAAAGCATTGGGAGGAAGTAATCAACATTGAGCAGAGTGATCAGCCAATTGTCTTAGGAAAATAGAGGAATTTGTATTCGCTATTACAAGCATTTTTTCACATGGATTTTTGGCATGAACAACAAGTAGAGAGTAGGGAAAAAAACACCATAGCTAGAACAAGAAGGCTCAATGAATTCAGGAGCATGCTAAAGAGCACATGGAGAATTTTGGAACTGTAAATTGAAGAGATGAGTTGTCATTCCTAAAGAGTGAACTCCTGAGTGAGTCTCACTGTAACAACAAGTGTTTGTTGTTAGTTTCTAGTAGTTTTCCTGGCAGTGAGTTCCCTTGAGTTCCTAGCAGAGAGATTCCTAGATACATGAGCCAAAAAGACCTTGATAAATGAATGGGACATTGGATGGACTAAGAGTAGTAAAGGGGTACATTCCTCGGGTTGGGAAGTCAATAGGAAGAGAGATAGAGGAAATTTAGGATAGTTGTAGGATAATATCAATGGGTTGTGAGGTATTTAGTTTTTAGTGGAATGGGAGAGGAGCCCATCTTTTTTGGATTCATATCCCCAGCTTAAGGGTGAATTTTTGTTGATACTTGGAACAATAGGTCTATGGTTGGGTGGAATGTCCTTCCCAATAAGATGGTTGCATAAACATTTTATAAAATATAAGTGTTTATTTATTTCCTGGGTTATTTGTTGAGTTTAATTGTTGTGCTTAAATCTATATATGTGAATAGTTCATTGTTGGTGTGAATGAGTTATTTTTTGAATTCATGTTAACTTAGAGTGTTGTAGATGCATCTCATTATGGGTATCAAAATCTGGTTGAAATTGTGAATTTAATTGTAGTTGGTAAGCTACAACAAGCATCTTAGCAAAAAATTTGTTTTTATGTGTATTTTTCATAGGTAGTGTTCCCTGGTTGAGCTAGGGGAAGTTACATTATGGTATCAGAAAAGAAATCTATAACACTAGCCTACAAAAGCCTGCTACATGACCATAGAATTTGTTAGATCATATTTGTATTCTTTTGGGGAAAAGATATTTTTTCTTCAAGACAATGTTGAAGGAGAGTTGTGTGGTTTAACATTGTATCACATCCATGGAAACCATGTTTTAAATTAACCTCCATGGCCCTAGATTTCCAATGAGTTGTCATTTGCTTGATTTTTACAAGCAAACCAAAAGTTATGCCCTAGAAAAATTGGCGCTTATGAACCATTGATTTAACCCCGGGAAGATTCCTAGCCATTGATATATGATGGGTGTTATTTACCCCACAATCAAGAGGAGGGGTTCATGGGAATAACTTATAAATAAAAGGAAAACCTTTGTTACTTTTGTGTGAAGAACAGAGAACCATAGAACCATATGGAGCCTACGTGAAACATATATTTTGGCCAAGGTAACCAATACTGGTGGATCAGATCAGAGTTATTGGATGGAGGTTGTGCATGGTGGTCGGTGTCTCAGTGCCCTAGTGGCAAGTGGACCAGCGTCGAGACCATTTGGTTGAAGTTGCGTGAAGTGTTCTAGTGGGTCGGTGGGCTAGTTCCCCATATCGAACCAAAGAGAGTTGGATTGGAGGTTGTGTGGGGGTTTTCTAGTGCCCAATGGCTTGGTGGACCGATTCCCCTAATCGGGCAAGATTTCATTGGACAGAGGTTGTGTGTGGTGGTTGTTGGAATACTGAGAGTGGGGGGGTGAATCAGTATGAGCAATTTTACCACTTTTAACCAAAATATATAAAATTCAACTTAATCAACAATATATCACCAATATATCATGAGAATATAAACATAAGAAAAATCACATCAAGTACACAGTACACCAGAATTTATGTGGAAACCCAAATGGGAGAAAACCACGGAATGTTTTCTTATATATCAAAGAATGCATTCATTGCAAGCACCAACTTCCCAATTCTCAAGATGCAACTGGAAGGAGGCTACAACCCCTTATTTATAGACTCCAACCTAAAGGAATATACAACTCCATGAATTCTTTGGCTCCAACCATAAGGAGTCTACAGCCCCATGATTCTCAGGCTCCAACCTGAAGGAAGATACAACTTCCTAAATTCTCTAGCTCCAACCAGAAGGATGCTAAAACCCCTTGATTCTCAGGCTCTAACTTGAAGGAAGCTCCAACTCCCTAATTCTTCGGCTCCAACCAGAAGGAGGCTAAAACCCCCTTTCCTTGCCATGTCCTGACACCCTTGAAATATAAGTGTAGACCAACTGTCACTACTAAAATCACTACCACTATCGCTTCCACTGTCTCTACCACTGTCACATCAACCTATAACCTATCAACCTGGAATTGTACCCAACCTATCACTGTCAACCTTTACAAACTTTCACTATCACCTATACTTAACCAAATCCTCTCACATGGATCATATACCAAGGACACCTCTCAAGTAGATGTCCAACATCACCAACACATGCTTCTACCAAGCATGTACCAAGATCACCAACATATCATCACAAGATATGTGTCTCAACCATGTACTAAACCATCAACCTCTACCATACCAAGCATCAACCATGTACCACAACCTGTACCATAACAAGTGCATCAGCCATGCACTAACACCTATACCAAACCGTGCATCAACCATGCACCAACACCTATAGCAAATCATGTATCAACCATGCACCAACAGTTGTGCCAAACCATGCACCATAACTTGTACCATATGCCTCAACAATAAGCATGTATATCAACACCATTCCAAGTAACAATCATGTACCATACCATGTATAAACCATGTACATCAACACCAATACCATACCATGTATCAACAATGTATCTCAACCATGTGCCATATCACTCAATCATGCCATACATCATGTACCATTGGATATATCAAGAAATTACCATCAAATATGTACCTCAAAAAAGTACCAAACAACCAAGATCATATACCAAGTATATGCCTCAATCATGCACCTAATATGTGCCAATGCCTCAACAATATACCAAGGACTTGCCTCAAGCATGCACCATAACATCATCAACATGTAACCCTCAAAAAATGCATATAAACATACATGTAAGTATGTAAAATACCTAGTGTACATGATCACATACATGTATACCTTCCTCAATTTCAACAACAAGAGAATAGCATATTCATCAAACTTTACCTTAGTCTCACGAGACTAGTTTTTGGATTAGTCACAAACCCTAAATTTCAGAAAGAATAACTCAGTACATGTAATGAAAAAAGGTCTGAAACTTGTACCCAATATTGTTAAATATCTTCTCTGCAATTCCTCCAAGTTTTAGTACTTGTAACGCCCCAGAAAAGGAGTTATAGAAAAAATGGCAAACCTTTATGAATTACGGATTATTCTAGAGAGCTAACTTGTAGAGCATTCCACGCATGGAATATTTGATATCTAGATCTGAAAATCATACTACGGATTGTAATATATTGAATGAATTTGTTCTCACTAAATGTGGATCCTCTATGAAGAAGTTTTGATTGTTTTACATGGAACACTTGTTTGAGACTAGTTTCTGGACTAGCCAAAAAAACTTATTTTCCAAAGAGTGTATCTTAGAAAATAATACGACCCAGATGCTAAAATTTTCACCACGGGTACATTTTCATGTCTTATCAACCTCCTCCACATTTTTCTATCTGAATAATTCTAGAAAAATATTTATAGAAAAAATGATAATATGACCTGTAAATAACATACCATAGAACACATCCTCACAAGACTTCATCCTTCCTTGGAATTTCTCCCTTCTTCACTTCATCTTCTCTCTAAAATTCACCTCGGATATCCTTGGTTACCTCAAATAACAATCAATTTCTCACTTAGACAGAGATGTTAAATAAACTTGTGTGTACAAATGAGAGGCTCTTGATGTGTATTTATACTTTTCCAAGTGACTTCTTTAATTAACTTTAGGGCCGACTTGTAACTTATTGTTTACAATTGTTTTACCATTTTTCCTCATTTTGGGGTAAACTAGTAACTTCTTGTTGCAACCATTTATGGGCTTATTAACCATAGTTTGGGGATTTTAAACCATACTTAAGGGATTCCATGTTCAATAGGGCATATCTTCTCAACCGTGAGGAACTACGTGGTGTACCACCTATCACCGAAAATAGAATGATGAGGACTATCCATCCATGAGTGAGTTACCTTAATTTACTCCATTCTTCGTGACATAATTACATGATAAACTATGGGATCCTTAACCATACTTAGGGGTTTCTTGTAGACTTCTTCAAAGTGTCTTCCCATGAGGGCCATGATTAGAGCTATGACATAAGGGGACCACTTTGGATACTTCTCCAAATACACCCATCAGATCTACCGACATCAACCACTCATCAATGAAAACTAACTCACCATAAATCTCAACCACGTCTCTAAGGATTCCATACTTCTCCAAGAGTTGAAATCAATATCCAAGGGTTTACATCAATGACAACCAATGGTCCAAACCAATTGTCCATCAATCTCCCCCTTTGGCATTGAAGGCAATGCCAACATTGATGCTCCAACACTCATGTTCCCCCTATGACCATTTCTCCTCATCAAAGTTTCTCACTCTCCTCCTTTGATATCAATGGAAAAAAGTCTCTCTCCTTGGAGCTGCTCCCCATGTCTTCATGCATCTGTTATTTCTCTCTATTTGCATTCCTTTGTTCTTTCTCTTCTCTTTTTTCATCATGGGAAAAAGGATAACTACCCATGTCGGTATGTCTCCCCCTATCTGTATGCTATTGATATTCCTTTCTATATCTCTTTCTCTAATGATTTCTCTTCCCTTGACTTCTCTGCAAGATGTTGTATAGATCAATGTAGGGCTACATGTAATTGTTTCCTTTCCTCTCTTCCAGTGCTTTCTAATTTTCCATCGATGCTTCCTCTTGTAATTCACTAAAATATATAAAAAGAATTCATTACTTGATTTCTTCATATGTTCACTTGACCATACTTGTTCAATGATTCCTTTCTGATGATATAACTTCCACTGATGATTCCAATTGTCAATCCACTTTTATTCATCTTCTCTAACCCATGTCTTTTGCACCTGCTAAGCATCTCAGTCCATATGTGACAAACTATCCATAACTCTTATACTCCATTATCCACAATGTTGACCCATATGTCACTGCACTATCATGAAGTCTTCTCTGCTGCAATTGATCATCACATATTCATGTTCTTCAAACTGAATCAAATGTGTCCACTGGTATTCTCTATATACAAACCATAGTCTATATGTCTAGAACAACTTGTAATAAATATATCCCTTCATGAATGCATGCATGGAATATTGCTTCTCAATCAATCAATCTATCATTATGTGCTTATGCCATCTGACCACTCTGAATATGTCTCTACAAATGCTTCTCATTGCTCGAAGGATGGTTCTTTGATTTGTAAAGCTTCTGCATAAACTCCCCCTGTTCAACATTCATAATGTTTGGATTCTCCAAGTTGGATGGATCAAAATAATGGAGAACAATGGAGGAATTTTCCCTAATGCGGAGTAACCTTCCTCTCCGTCTGTAGACTCATCATCTTCCTTAACTATGATTTCTTCATTTTTTCCTATGGATTCTTTATGATATTGTACCACAATTCCTGAGAGTACAACTTCTTGAGCTTGTTCCTTCTCTTCTTCTCTTCTTTCTCATACTACTGTGAATCTTGTGATTTATAGGACCTATTCTTTATTTACCTTCTCTTCTTATCTTTCTTTTCTTCTCCAAACCTTCATGTATCTGACATCGATGTTTTTTTTCATGGAGGTTTCTATCATGCTTCTACAATTCCGATCTATGTGACCATAATTGTGGAATTTGTAACATTCAATATTATGTGGGGCCACATAAGTATCACTTATTCCATTAGCTATGTAATCTACAACCTTATGTCCAAAGTTAGTACAATTAAAACAATAACCATATAAGAAATTTTGATACCTGGGAGTGAATGATGTTCTTTGTGATATAATCCTTCTAAATTCATGCCTCAGTTGATCACGATTTTATCTTTTGTTGATTCCATCATCAATATTGAAGATTCTTTGTTGTCTGAATGTAGAGGGTATTCTTTGATATCCATCTCTTCTATAATATTCTTCTTGAGTCTTCTACACTTCTGGAATGTTCTTCTTTAGGAGCTTTCATTCTTCCTTATCCATAGAACCTTTGATGACTTCTGCATAACTCTTAGGTTTCTCTTCATTTTTCCCTTACGGTAACCTATAAATTTTCTCTTCAACTTCCTTTACTGATGATGTGGATGTTTCTCTCTCTTCAACGTTCTTGTTGAGCTTGACGATTTTAACTCTCAATGTAACAAATTTTTCTTGAAGTTTCTCAACCTCTTCTTCTTTCTTCACCATTTGAATCTCCATGACTTCTTATGTTCTCTTTGCTTCTTCAAGTTTGGTATTCAATGTGATTATTTATTCTTCAAGTCTTCTTTCTTCTTGATGAAATTTTGCTTCAAGCTAGTTTAAATCCTTAGTTCTTTCCTTGAGATGATCTGCCAAAATATTATCTCTCTTCTCTGCTTCCTTTATTTGTACTATCATTTTGGCTTCCAAACACTGCTTTTCATCCAACTGAATCATGAGAGTTTCTTCAATAACTTTGGTTTCTTCTAGCTGAGCTTTCAATTTCACAATTACCTATTGGGATTCTTCATAACTTTCTTGAGAATTCTTCTTGACTAATTGTTCCTTAAGAGACTTTATCTTCTTCACTTCTTTTGTCAATTCATCTAAAGTAATGATTAACTCTGGTTCAAGGTATACTATGCCTTCTTCACAATATTCTTCTTCTGAACCTATCTGACATGACAAGCATATTTCTTCTTGTTTTGTACTTGCACTTCCTTTAATTTTATCCAAATTTGTGGTAGAATGGGATTCCTTTGAGTAGAAATTATGTAGCTTATCCCAAATTTCTTTGGCTGATGAAAATTGTCCCACTTTGACTTTCACCGAATCAGGTAATCCTTCCATGATGAATCCATTGCAATTTTGTTTCTTTTTCAATTATTTCTTAGATGCAATCTTTAGCTTCTTTGAACCAGTGTATCTTGTAACAACTCATGAGTATCAAACATCATATCCTTGTTCCTATAAAAATGTTTTCATTCTGATATTCCACATCTCATAGTTCTGACCAATCTGACCATCAAACCATGTATTCTATTATCTGTGTATGCATTATTCTTGATCTCCATAATTTTTCTTCCATTAGTTAAACTATTTCCTAAAGGAACCTGCTCTGATATCAATTGTTGGAATACTGAGGGGGGGGTGAATCAATATGAGCACTTTTACCACTTTTAACCACAATATATAAAATTCAACTTAATCAACAATATATCATCATTACATCATCAATATATCATCAGTATATCCTGGGCATATAAACATAAGCAACATCACATCAAGTACACAATACACCATAATTTACATGGAAACCCAAAAGGGAGGAAACCACAAAAAAAATTCTTATATATCAAAGAATACATTCATTGGAAGCACCAACTTCTCAATTCTTCATATGAAACTTGAAGAAGGCTACAACCCCCTATTTATAGGCTCCAAGATGAAGGAAGCTATAACTCTCTGAGTTCTCTGGCTCCAACAAGGAGGCTACAACCCCATGATTCTCAGGCTCCAACCTGAAGGAAGCTACAACTCCCTGAATTATCTGGCTCCAACCAGAAGGAGGATACAACCCCCTTTCCTTTCCCCATCTTGTCACCCTGAAATATAAGTGTAGACCAATTGTCACTACCACAATCACTGCCACTGTCACTTCCATTGTCTTTGAAACTAACACTACCACTGTCATATCAAACTGTATATCGTTAACTTGTCACTATCAACCTATCCAACTTGTCATTGTCACCAATACTCAACCATATCCTCTCACATGGATCATATACCAAGGACAACTCTCAACTAGATGTCCAATGTCACCAACACATGCCTCTACCAAGCATGTACCAATATCATTGACATACCATCACAAGATATGTGTCTCAACCATGTACCAAAGCATGTACCAAACCATCAACCTGTACCATACCAAGCATCAAGTGTGTACCACATCCTATACCAAAATAATTTCATCAACCATGCACTAACACCTATACCAAATCGTGAATCAACCATGCACCAACACCTGTACCAAACCATGCACCAACACCTGTGCCAAACTGTGCATAAACCATGCACCATAACTTGTACCATATGCTTCAACCATCAACCATGTACATAAACACCATACCAGGTACCAATCATGTACCATACCATGTATCAACCATATACATCAACAATGTACATCAACACTTGTACCATACCATGTACCAACAATGTATCTCAACCATATACCATATCATTCAATCATGCCATACATCATGTACCATTGGATATATAAATAAAGTACCATCAAATATGTACCTAAAAAAAGTACCAAACAACCAAGATCATATACCAAGTATATGCCTCAACCATGCACCTAATATGTGCCTCAAGCAAGTGCCAATGCCTCAACAATATACCAAAAACTTTCCTCAAGCATGCACCATAACATCATCAACATGTAACCCTAAAAACATGCATATAAACATGATTGTAACTCTGTAACAGATCTGGTTTATGTGATCACAAACTTTCAAACCTTCCTCAACTTCAGCGACAAGAGAATAGCATATTCATCAAACTTTACCTTAGTCTCACAAGAATAGTTTTTGGATTATTCACAAACCCTAACCTTCAACAAGAATAACTTTGTACCTGTAATGAATAAAGATCTAAAACTTATACCCAATATTATTCAATATATTCTCTACAATTCATACAATTTTCACTGCTTGGAACATCCCAGAAAAGGAGTTATAGAAAAAATGGAAGACCTTGTTGAATTTTGGCTTATTCTAGAGAGTGAACTTGTAGAGAATGCCAGACGTGGAATATTTTATAGATAGATATGAAATCATACACAACATACAACGGAATCTAATATGTCCAATTCATTTTGTCTCACTAAATTTGGATCCTCTATGAGGAAGTTATGATTGTTTTACCCTGAACACTTGTTTAAGACTAGTTTCCGGACTAGCCAAAAAACCATATTTTCGACAGAGTGTAACTCAGAAAATACTATGACCCATATTCTAAAATTTGTACCATAGGTACCTTGACATGTCTCCTCAACCTTGTCCAAGTTTCACTATATGAATCATTCTATAAAAAAAATTATAGCAAAAATGTTAAAATTACCTGTAAATAACATACCTTAGAACACATCCTCACAAGACTTCATCCTCCCTTGGAATTTCACCCTTCTTCACTTCATATTCCCTCTAAAATTATCCTGAGATATCCTTGGTTAACTCAGATAACAATAACTTTCCCACTTAGAAAGATATTCAATAAACTTGTGTGTACAAATGAGAGGCTCTCGATGTGTATTTATACTTTTCCAAGTGACTTATTTACTTAAATTCAGGGTCGACTTGTAACTTATTGTTTACAATTGTTTTACCGTTTTTCCTCATTTTGGGGTTCACTAATAACTTCTTGTTGCAACCATTTATGGTATTCTTAACCATACTTTGGGGCATCTTAACCTTACTTTAGGGCTTCCATCTCCAAGAGGGAATATCTCCTCAACTATGAGGAACTACATGGTGTACCACCTATCATCGGAAATAGCATCATGAGGACTATCCATCCATGAGTGAGTTCTTTTCATTTACTACGTCCTTCATGACCTAATTCTATGATCAACTATGGGATCCTTAACCATACTTAGGGGTTTCTTATAGACTTCTTCAAAGCATCTTCCTGTGAGGGCCATGCTTAGATCTACGGCATAAGGGGGGCACTTTGGAGACTTCTCCAAATACTCCCATCACATATGCTGGCATCAGCCACTCATCAATGACAACTAACTCACCATTAATCCCAACCACATCTCTAGGGCTTCCAAAATTCTCCAAGGGTTGACATCAATGAAAACCAATGGTCCAAACTAATTTTCCAACAGTGGTGTCATTTTCTAGTGGTCTGGTGGGTTGGTAGGTCGATGCCTGAGTTGACCAGATCGGGTTGGATTTGGCAAGGACTTGGTTCGGAATGTGTCCCAATAGGTCAGTTCCTTAGTGACCTGGTATGCCTAGTGGTCCAGTGAATCATATCAGGATCAAAAGGAAGCTCCACGAGTTAAAGTGTGTGAGGTAGGTCGATGGCTTGTTTACCCAAAACAAAAATTACTGCCATATTTAGCAACGAATAGCCAAATTACCAGGAAATTTTATTGTTTTTGGAGGTCATTATCTTGCAGGGCCTTTTTGAGGGCCTAAACAACGTTTTTAGAAAATTAAATTTTCGTGAAACTGTGTAATTTTTTAGTACACAGATATATTTTTCTGAAATGGAAGAGATCGAGGTGAGATTTCCAATGAGCTATTTTGAGCGTAAAATAGTTCTTGTATGAAGAAGTTACAGAAAAAACAGTCAAGGGTAAAATTCAATACCATATTTCTTTTAGAGGGCATGACTCCTAGCCCAGAAGTCAATTTGGGGCTAAAGAGAAATATATGGAAAGATCATGGTCTATAGAATTTATCCATGTGGCCATATTTTAATTATGGGTACCTGAAAATGTATTGGAAAATAAAAAGGACACACATAGCATGCAGGGATATAAAGGGAAAAATAGTCAAAAATTCTAAAGACCATAACTTTATGCTCGAAACTCAGAATTGGGAAAATAAATAATCGTTGGAAAGGAATTAAAGAGGAGAATCCATATATTGACCTAGAAAAATAAATTGAGAAGGAAATTTTGTAGTCAACTCAAAATAAGATGATCGATGGTATTAAAGGGTAGAAAAATAAATTTATGCATTCTTTTCCAAAATTATGTGTGTATATATTTTCATCTAACATAAATTTATTGTCATGCAGATTTATTGTGAATTAGAGATTTAGAAAATAAATTTGGTTCCTATATGAGAACTACAACAATGGAAGATGTCCAAGGATCCTATAGTCACGAAGAGGAATTCATAGGTTTGCATGTTGTTAAGCGGAAATATTGTCGTTTAATTCCATTGTAGTATTTGCCCAACTATTTAATTTGTCAATTCGAGGTTCGTAGGCTTACGAAGCACACGCACTATATATGTAGGACTGAAGTAGAAGTAATCTAATCTAAATTGCTGAAATGAAATTAATCTAGGAAAGCATCGAAAGACTAACTAGGAAAGCAGGAATTTGCATAAGGGAAAAACAAGACAACATGTGAAGAGTTGAACGACAAATGACATATGTGAGCTCACACAATATATCAATCTCAAATTATATTACAAGAGTCAAATGACAAAGAATGAAAGAATAACAAAGCTAAGAATCCATTTCTAAGACTTCAAGCTAATCTAAGTCTAATCTCTCATCTCTAACTCCAACTTCCCAAATTATCCATTACATGATGTCTCCCTCCCCTTCATGAAGAGAGAACACTCTCTTATATACATGAAAGTCTTGAAGAGTGTCATAATTACAGATCCACTATTCTCTCAACGTATTCCTTCAAATCCTCCACTCATATCTTGGATAAGATATCCTATCAAAATCTCCATGATATTCTCCTTTGAATATGCTTGAATGATTGTCCCAAATATTCTTCAAATCTTCAAAGCTTGAAGATGAAATTCGAATTTGAGGGAAAATATGTTATTTTTCTAATATTTAATCACAAATTCACTTATAATACTGAAATGAATACAATGGAAAATAATAAGGAGAAACTCACATATATTTATGAAAATGGTATGATGGAAGGTTAATGGGATGATGAAATGTAAGGAATAGTGAAGGAAAAAGAGGACATAAATGTGACATTTCTGAGGCCCAACATGCCCCCCAACTCAACTTGTTGCATGTCCTTGTGCAACCATGCATGGATCTTCTTAAGAACTTTTGGAATTCAAACTATGGCTTTGATTGATGATGTCCTTTTAACAAGGAATGTTTCTAGGGTATGCGATACAAGAGTAACAGCATGTGAAATATGTGTAACAACATGTGAAATTTTCTTATGATTGGTTCTTGTGTGACAACCAAGAATACAAAAGATGTTGGTTCTTGTGTTAACAACATTCATTTCACTTATTGATTTTCTTGCTGCAATAATTTAGCCATGTACTCACTAGAAATAATAAGTGATCAATGTGCATAAGAGAGCATCATTGAGTATAAGAAATCTTTTTCTTTATCGTTATGAATCATGCCAATATTTATATCAATCGAAATGCAACAAAGTGTCATTGGAAAAGAAAATTTTGTAAGCAGTAAATGAGATGGGAAAATGGAGTGATAATAGTGGGAAAATGGAATATTGGTAGTGAATAGGTAGTGAATATATCCCGCCCCCCTCCCCGCCGCCCCACCCCCAACTGAATCAGTTCCATGCCCTCATGCAACTTAGTGTAGGTCATGGAAGAAAAGAGAGCATGGCGGGGAAATTTTCCAAAATATTCAAGTCGACATATAAGGAATTGTGTGATTAAAGCTTAGAAAGAACATACCTCCACTTACCCAAAAAGTAGATGTAGTTGTTGCAGCAGCTGGATCAAGAAAACGTGACTAGCATTGTAGCTGCAACTGCTGTAACTATTGGAGCAAAGAATATCTGACTGTGACTGATGGAAGATGGAAGGTGTCACTGCTACAAGATCAGGAAAATGGAACTGTTAATGTTGTTGGTGTTGTAATTGGATCATGGGAAGTGAAGGAATCTTAACTGCTACTGTTGAATCTAGAGAAATGTGGAAGGAAGAGAATATGGAACTGTGGTACTCTCATAGATCTGAAATCAAACTGTTGCAACTGTTGAGGGGATCATGAAAAAGTGTATAGTCTTCACTTGCTACAAAAACGATGGTACAATTCTCATCATGCGAATGAATGTGTCGATGTCGAGCATGAAGAGAAATCATTAGATTACCGGCCATTGATGAATTTCGTTAACCAATGCAAGACAAACTCACCAGTGATGTCAATGAGTGTCAAGGTACCCGAGTACATCTTGCGAAGTGCGAATAGATGGGATGATGTCGAGCCACTTGCAAGATATAACGATCAAGAGACATTGATGTATTCCCATGATTGCTAGCGAGAGAGCTTGCCATTAAGGCATGCAAGCCTCAAGGTACTCAAAAAGGAACTCTAGTCTATATCCCAGATAAGGTGTCGAGGTCGATGGGGAAAGACTATTGAAAGGTGGGCCTTAAGGAATCCCACATCAGTCAACATGAGTTTATAAAAAGATTGTTAGGACTATAGATGTAAAGATTTCAGTAGCAACAAGGTTTATGGAAAGGAAATGTAATCATGGAAAGTGGGTTTGTTTTATTCAAAAGGAAAACTAGAAAGACAAAAATAAACTGAAAAAGATAAGGGAAATGATGTATGCAACTCAGAAAACCAGGTGTGTGGAATCATGAAAGTTAAGGCAATGGAAGATGGCTTCAACACAGATGATTAATCAGCCTTGAAGGAGAAATGGGATAGTGTCACAGCATGAAATTTGGCAAAATGTTGTTGTGTATCAACAAAATGTTTCTGTGTAACAACAAACATCAGGATGCGCAAAAAGGTTATGTGTATCAGCAAAATGTTGTTGTGTATCAGCAAACATCAAGATGCGCAAAAAGTTGTTGTGTAACAACAAAATGTTTCTGATGAGTAACAACTCCTTCAAGCTGTCTAGCAAACATGTTTTTTCTTAAAAATATCACTTCGTCATAAAATTTGATTGTCTTCGAACCTGAAAAAGCTTTAGCACTAATCCTGCATGAAAACTTGTGAGAGCATTGAAAAACATAAAATGCAGGAATTAGTACGAATGCTAGGAACCAAACAAAATGAAATGTGTATTTCTTACCTGTTTCCTTTGTGTGCTAGTTTCTTCATCGATTGCTTTGTGAAATGACTCGTGAAAACAAATTAGCCTAAATGTAAAAAAATATTGTTTTCAGGAATGATTGAGATGTTCATTTGCGGAATATTATTGTAGTTTTGATGTGTTTTTATATTTTTATTTTTATAATGCTTTTATAAAAAAAATTATTGTTTTTCTTTGTTTGTTTTGTTGTTTTTGCTTTTATAATAAAAATAGTTATTATTTTTCTTTGTTTGTTTTTATTGTTTTTGATTTATAATAAAACAAAACAAAAACATATATAAAATATGATTTATTTACAAAACAAACAAAATAAAAATAAATGTTATTTTTATTAATTATTTTTATTGTTATATTACAAACCAAAATAAAAATAACAATGATTTATGTTTTGATCAACCCCAAACAAAAATACAATATACCACAAAGACCGTTGATTAGTAAATCAAATTGGACTCTTAGATCACGTGCCATGTGGAGCAGAGTTTGTTATTAACTTGAATTCTTCTTATTGGAGGGTGTTGTATTCAAACAGTTCAAAACAAATCGTTTTTCCCTCACGGAGTCTGCAAAATGGAGCTCTGAAGAACCCTGAATTTCTCCCAAATGGTATTGAAATCCAGAAAATCGCTTGTGATTTACTTAATTGCCTCCGTTACCGAGAAAACCCATGTTTTAGTTTTTCCTAATTCGTCTCGGTTTGCTCAGAAAATGTGTTTTAAAATCATGTGTTTTAACAGTTACGCATTTCTGGCAATTACGTTTTCTGGCAATTATCTCTGAAGAAATTGAGAACTAGATGATGCCTGCTGTGGTAAAATTTCTAGAGCTTGTCTCTCACAGACAAGTTCAAATTGATCACCCTTATTCCTGGTGGATCATACAATGCCGAATGATGTAAATTCATTCCATGGTCATGCTTTTGATAAGCCTGGCATGCTCCCAATAAGTTTTAATTGCAACTAAAGGTTTTTCTGTTTATTGTTTTGTTGCAGGTTATAATTTATGATCAGAAGAATGAAAGCAAGTCATGAGGGAAAAAATGTTTGCACGTTTCAATTAAATGCAAGAGATGGAATTGTTGCTACTCAGATCAACGAGAAGTTTGCAAGCATGAGATTGTTTCAGCTGGTGTTCATATTGTTTCAACATGGAAAAATGAAACTCTGATCGTGCACAAATCATCATTTATTTGGTGCCATAAATCCTATGCTACAGCGTGGAAAGTTCTATCAAAAATCTCTTCTACAGTAATGTTGTGAATCATTTCTGTGTTGTTGTTGTTGATGAACGTCAGCTACTTATGTGACCTCCATTCAAGGAAAAAGAAACTTGGTTATGACACTTCCATGCATCCCCTACTGACTAAATTCAGGCAATAAGACAGTGAATTTTGGATTGCACTTAGGATGGATCCAAGACTGTAGTCATTAACTTCCCTGACGATTGTGCATTGTATGAGTTAGTCGACCTGCATTATCATTCATCTTCTAATATTCCACAAGTTAGATAACAGAAATGCATATGTCATTTAAAACGCATCAGCTCAGACACACCAAATATGATTAATACACCAATTTGCAGGATCAGATTAATACAAGTAAAGAAAAGATCTCACCAGTCAGTAGTAAGATTGGGCCAATCACCCATTAGTCAAACATATTGCATGGCGGCGTGGAAAAATCTGGTTTGTCTTCCCTTTTCTTCATTAAATAGTTTAGCCCGTGTAGTGCAAGTTGCACATTTGTACATAGAGAGATATGAGGCTGCTTGTTCTTTCCAATCTCGGCGGGATCTATATCAATATGAATAATGTTGGCACAGCTTGCGAATGACTCCAATTTACCAATCACTCTATCATGAAAGCTAACACCAAAAGCAAGCAATAGATCAGCATTATCCACTGCACAAACAATTATGTGCATGCCCAATATCCCCAAGCATGAGAAGATGAAAAATATCCCAAGCCCATTAAAGTACTGGCCACCAGAATGCGTGTATTATCTACAAACTTTCTGAGTTACTGGCTAGCATAAACTATTGTTGCGTCCCTGTCAAATTATCAATCATCCAAACGTCAGCTTTGAGTTCCTCAAAGGATAGTGTACCATGGTTATTCATGTCCAACTTCTTAAACATCTCTTTCATACAGACAAATGTTCTGCAATTACCCTTAAAGCTCTCTTTTTGAACCTATTAATCATCGAGACCTTTTAACTCCTGATACAGCGCATCCTGATGTAACTCTGAACTAACTTAGCTGGAAAATTCAGGATGGAGAAAATTTTCAAATCCATTAGTCGGACTACCTGTCGAATAAGTCATCAAGATATTATGATTGCACCAAATTCAAATGACAAAGGTTATGTATCATCAAATGCGGTGTGTAGGATTATATGAGATGAAATCATCAAATGCGATGTATTGTGATTGAGATCATCCTCATCACAATGGTTCAGATTAAATTCCCGTGGGAGAGGATTCCAATATCCTGAAATGTGCTCATACCCTGTAGTAAATGTGCGGAAAACAACCATCCAAAAAAAAAAATGGAAATGATAATTTTAATCGATAAAATCAATCACGTATCACTTCAGGATGTTGCACCCGCCAGAACCATAATTATTCATGGCAGAATTTACTAATGAAGCTCAAGCAGCTAATCTATGTTTACTATCACTTTCTTCAATATTCAAGGCAACCAATAGTTTTGGCCATGACTCGGGAATGCCCCGGGGCAATTCAAATTCTAGTTTTCCTCTGTTGCGATAGAACTCCTCCATAGGTCGGCTCTTATAATGGTATACACGAAGCCTCTATATAAATTCCACACATAAACAAGTGAGTGTGATTGAAAGGTGAATCACTATGCGTCAATCAAGCTGGTATACCTTACGAGTTCGCAATGGAAATCACCAATTACACCAAATTGTTATCCTTCATGATTTTAATGGGAATCATGCCTCAGTAATAGAAATAATTAGGGGGCACCATGATTCCCATAATCTTTCAAGCAAGGGTGACTTGGGATGTGTGCGACCTTGTCCACATGCATGACACATGTTTGGCGCAAGAATCAGCCCACCGTTTGGATGCTTTCTCAGAATACGATAACGTCTACACTTGAGATCAATCTAAACGGATTTGCAAGATTCGCTACCACTGTGAAGGGAGGAAGTCGATACACCGAAAAATCATTGCCGAGATCTGTGTTTGAGGAGTTACAACAAACATCCAAGGATGACGATGATAGCAATCCGAAATTTATAATTTTGATTTCCCAAAATAGTGTTGTTTCAACCACTCAATCGAGATTGAAATTGATAATCGTAAGAGTGGATCATGACTTGAGGATATGCAAGGATAAAGATTGATTTTCTCGTTTTGCAATTAAAGTCAATTCGGTGGTCAGGATCAAGATCCATAAGAAAATCAAAGAGCTAATCGACAGTTCTACACATAATTTCCAAATAATTCGGAGACTAGGCATTAGAGTATGGCTATTGCAGGTGTGGCGTGGGCAGTGAAACTTCAATCAAAAGTTCTGGAGATAGTTTGGACCGCAAAAGAATTCAGCAATAGTGCAGGGCAAAGGAGAAAAACAGACCGTCGGATAAATGAAGTTTTAAGATTTCTCGTCTTTCTCAGTAATATGTTCTTAGTGCAATAGGTTGGGGCATCATATTATTAATACTCATGTCTTGTCCAGTGTATTGTTTTTACTGTTAAGCATGTTTGCAAAAACATTCATTCTTGAAATCAAAATCATCCATATTTTATGATCCTCGCGATCGCACGAAGCGCGGAGGAGAGCATACTTATTTTAAGAAAAAATAGAGCAAAAACGTTGTTTTATTTGTTAGCCTACCTACTCTATGCTAATTGAAACTTAAAGATTAGTTACATGTAGTCAAACTTCCAATGGAACCAAGCACGCAACAGTAACAAAAATATATTCATGTGCAATTTTTCAAATGAAAGATAGAAATTTGCGAGAATAAATGAATTTTGTTGTTGTAACGGCAAACTAACTAAGAAATAAAATTTATCTAATCGAGTGCTTACCTAGAACCATTGTTCGATAATGCTTTTATAGGCACGGTTTTCCTCGCTCAGATCTTGCTGTAACTCCTCTTCATCTTCCTCAATCTCCTGCCCGAATGATTGTTCGTCATCAAATATGTAGGGTTCTTCAAATGTTGAATCTTTGTGTGTTTCTGAAGGAGTATTTGAATCTTTAATTGCTTTCAAGATCTCCTCTTCCTGAGAAGAGGAGATCCCAACTTTCGCAAGGATCTGAGTGAGTAGTTCCAAGATGACACTCATTGTTAAAACATAATGAAAAATGGGTTCTTACAGCACCCAAATCAAAAATAAAAAAAATGAAAATCATACTTGCTAAAACACATACTCTCCACAGTTGTAGAAAACACACTTGCTACAATTGAAATTCACACTTGCGAAAAATGAAATTTGCATAAATTGAAATTCACACTCTAGAGCTAGTAGGGAGAACATGAGGAGTCTCCACTCAAGTAGCTGCTATGACCCCTTACCAACACATGCAGACACACTTGCAGGAAATCAAACTAAACCTCAATCCATCATGCTTCCCCGGCAATGGCACCAAAATGTTAGGCGAAAATATTGTCGTTTAATTCCATTGTAGTATTTGCCCAACTATTTAATTTGTCAATCCGAGGTTCGTAGGCTTACGAAGCACACACACTATATATGCAGGACTGAATTAGAAGTAATCTAATCTAAATTGTTGAAATGAAATTAATCTAGGAAAGAATCGAAATACTAACTAGGAAAGCAGGAATTTGCATAAGGGAAAAACAAGACAACATGTGAAGAGTTGAATGACAAATGACATATGTAAGCTCACACAATATATCAATCTCAAATTATATTACAAGAGTCAAATGACAAAGCATGAAAGAATAACAAAGCTAAGAATCTCCTTCTAAGACTTCAAGCTGATCTAAGTCTAATCTCTCATCTCTAACTCCAACTTCCCAAATTATCCATTACATGATGTCTCCCTCCCTTCATGAAGAGAGAACACTCTCTTATATACATGAAAGTCTTGAAGAGTGTCATAATTACAGATCCACTATTCTCTCAACTTATTCCTTCAAATCCTCCACTCATATCTTGGATAACATATCCTATCAAAATCTCCATGATCTTCTCCTTTGAATATGCTTGAATGATTGTCCCAAATATTCTTCGAATCTTCAAAGCTTGAAGATGAAATTCGAATTTGAGGCTAGGTGGTAATATTAGACTTTGTTGAAATCTTCACACACATCATCAAACTCATCCAACCTTGATATATAATGAAAATATGTTATTTTTCTAATATTTAATCACAAATTCACTTATAATACTAAAATGAATACAATGGAAAATAATAAGGAGAAACCCACATATATTTATGAAAATGGTATGATGGAAGGTTAATGGGACGATGAAATGTAAGGAATAGTGAAGGAAAAAGAGGATATAAATGTGACATTTATGAGACCCAACACATGTGAGCGTGGGAAATGTTGAGACCGATTCTAATGGAAGAAGAGTCAGGGAGGATCCTGTAACTATGAGAATCCTGAAGAGAGAAGTGCATATTTATAAGGTTGATAATGAGAAGATTATGAAGGCTTAGGAAGAGCTACTTCAAAGTTTGAAAATGTTGTAGAAGCAATTCAATAAGACTCTCGCTTAAAGAAAGAAGCTAATGTTAGACAAGTGACAACATCCAAGTCCTATAGCAGAAGGGATGAGCATGGGAATGATAAGAAGTCAGGTAGTAGGAGAAAGCATCATCATTCCTTAGGGAAATCCATTGGGATATCTCATTTCATTTCAAGACCAAGGAGTAGCCCAAATGTGTCTCTTGTTAAGAGACATAGGAGAAGGTCCAAGGAATACTTCTTGCAAGGAAAACTCAAGAAAATTAAGCCACCTACTTTCAATGGTGAGCATAGGAAGGGAGAAGAGGTTGAGGCCTGGTTGTTGGAAATAAAGAAATATTTCTAGTTTCGTGATTATCCCTCAAGGGTAGAAACAATAATTGCAACCTACCACTTACAAGACAAGGTATCGATGTGGTGGGATCAACTTAAGAAAGCAAGCATCTTGATGTGAAGAGAGTCTCATGGAGGAAGTTCAAAGGATATTTCCAAGAAAAATGTTTGTCTAAGAATTGATATGAGAGAAATATGAAATATTTCTTTGAACTCAACTTGGGAAGCATGTCAATGGAGGAATATGAGAAGAGGTTCTTTGAGTTGTCAAAGTATGTGGACCTCATAAAATATGAGAAGGTCAAAATCCAAAGGTTTCTTAGTGAGTTACCCTCCTTATATAGTGATAGGATACAATATTATAACCCAAAAAAATTGGAAGAGACAATAATGAAAACAAAGTATATTTATGAGAAGAGTAGGGGGAGTCCATTCTTCCAAAATTCTTGGAATGAAAATATGAAGGGTAAGAAAGAGAAAAGGCAAAAATGCTTTAAGCCACCCTTTTTCAAGAACAACTCCCAAGAAAATCAACAAGGACAGACAGCGCAAAATGAGCAGAAGGTAGAAACTTTTGGAAAAAGGAAAATACAACAACCTATACAATGTTGGGAATGTGAGGGGAATCACTTATATAAGGACTACCCTCGCAAAGGTGAAAGAATGAGGACTATCCAAAAAATTCAAGAGGCTGAAATAGTGCAATGCATGGGAGGAAACATGTCAAGGATTTATGCAGCCTTGGACAACAAGAAAGTAGAGTATCAGTCCCCCATGATTGAAGTGGAAGGTAAGATAAATGATCAACCTATAGAAATTTTAATTGATTCTGGAGATAGACATAATTACATAAACTCTAACATTATTGAAATATTTCACTTGTAAAGGAATAAGCATAAGAAATATTGGGTAGTTCAGTTAGCCACATGGGCTAAGAGAAATATCAATGAGTTGGTTAAACATTGTCCAGTAGACATGAATTGACTCAACACAAAGGTAGATGTGAACTAGGGATGATTGTAAGGATGGAAATTTATTTTGCAATGTAGAAACCTTAGCGAATCTTACTAATCCTTCATATACCAACTATAAATGTTTGGATATATTTTTGTAAAAATATTCAAATTTCTAATGATTTTATATAGTTTGTATAAAATTTTGGCGATTTTTTAGGTAAAATAATTTTATCCTATAAAATTTGGGTGAATCATTTTTAGAATAGCGAATCTTTTTTAGGGAAAAACCATGGAAAATTAGCCCATGAGTGAAATTTAGCCCCTAAAATCATCCATGATGTGAACAATATACCTTTGGGCTCATATGATTGTCTAATTGGAGTGGATTGGTTGGAAAAATGCCATGTCATCCTAGATGGTTACAACAAGATAATAGCTTGTATTGATGAGAAAGGACAACAAGGAAAGATTCAAGGCATTCCAATAGTTGTAGTTGTAAGAGAAATTTCATCCATGAATCTAAAAAAGAGTTACAAAAAGGGATGTCAAGTTTTTGCAGCCCATATGGAAGAGGTAGCCATAGATAAAGTGGAAATTATTGAAGACCATTCAGTATTAAAATATTTGTAGATGTTTTTGAGGAAATCCTAGGATTTCCACCAAAGAGGGACATTTATTTCTTTATTCATTTGGTGCCAAGAGTCGCTCCAATGTCAAAAACACCTTATAGAATGGGCACACCAGATTTGAAATAGTTGTAGATGCATCTAAATAACTTTTGAAAAGGGGGTATATACACCCAAGTGTGTCGCCTTGGGGATCCCCAGTTCTTTTTGTGAAAAATAAATATGGAACCTTAAGGCTTTGTATTGATTTCAGACAATTGAATAAGGTCACTATAAAGAACAAATATCATTTGCCAAGGATTAATGATTTATTTGATTAGTTGAAGGGTGCAAGAATATTTTCCAAGATTGACTTGAGATCAGGCTATCATCAAGTGAGGATAAAAGAAGAAGACATCAGAAAAAAAAAATAAAAATAAAAAATGTTCAAAATAAGGTATGAGCATTATGAATTCATGATAGTGTAATTTGGGCTAGCAAATGCCCCAATTGTTTTTATGTGTCTGATGAATGGAGTGTTTAGGGAGTACTTGGACATGTTTGTGATTGTTTTCTTAGATGATATGATCATCTACTCTAATTCTAAGGAGGATCATGAGAATCATTTAAGAATGGTGCTAAAGGTTTTAATGGAGCATAAATTGTATGCCAAGTTAAGTAGGTGAATATTTTATCAAAAGAAGATCCACTACTTGGGGCATATTATTTCAAAAAATGGGATAGTAGTTGATCCTAAGAAAAAATATGTCATTAGATGATATTTAGCGCCAATAAATGTGACATAGGTTCAATCATTTATGGGTCTTATGGGTTATTACCGAATATTCATAAAAAGATTTTCAAGGATTGCAAGCCCAATCACTTCTTTGCAAAAGAAGGGAGTGAAATTCAAATGGGCTCCAAAATGTGAAGAAAGTTTCCAACAATTAAAAGATATTTTGATAAGTGCACCCATTTTAAATATTGCAGATTTGGATGAAGACTTTGTAGTGTGCATAGTTGTGTTGAGGGAAGGGCTCGCTAGAGTCCTCAGCCAAAAGGATCATGTGGTATGTTATGAATCTAGAAAACTAAAAGAGCATGAGAGAAATTATGTTTCACATGATCTAGAGTTAGCATCCATTGTACATGCATTAAAAATGTGGAGGCATTGCCTCATGGGGAAGATATTTGAGTTAATGACATACCACTATGGCCTAAAACATCTGTTTGGACATCCAACATTAAATTCTAGGAAAACTAGATGGATGGAATTTCTTAGTGAGTATGATTTTGGAATCAAACATATTAAAGGAAAATAAAATCAAGTGGTTGATGCACTTAGCAGAAGGGATCATGAGATGCATGTTTCATCCATTAGCATGTACATGACATATTTAAAAGAAAAAATTCTTGAAGCATCAAATTCACATCAACATTATTTGCAAGTAAAAGAAAACTTACAGCAAGAATATTTACAATAGAAATTTAAAAATTATGAAATGAAAGAGGATGAAATCCTCTTGTACAAAGGCAAGGTGTATGTGTCGAATTCCACAAAGATGAAAAATATAGTGCTAAGAGAAATGCACAACATGCCATATACTAGGCACCCAAGATATCATAAATCCATTATAGTTGTAAGGAGCCAATACTTTTGGTCGGGAATGAAGAAATGAGTGGCTAACTACATAACCTGGTGTCTAGAGTGCAAAAAGGTAACAATGGAGTACAGGCATCCAACGAGGCTGCTACAGCCATTTCCCATTCCATAATGGAAGTAGAAAGTGGTCAAAGTATATTTTATTACAAAGTTACCCATAAAAGTGAAGCAACATGACTCCATGATGATGGTGGTGGACAAATTGACTAAGGAAACACATTTTATTCATGTAAAGACAAAAAACAAGGAAACAAACATTGTATATATTTACATGAAGGAAGTTGTCATGCTACATGGAGTACCTAAGGAAATAATTTTAGATAGAGATTCCAAGTTTACATACAAATTTTGGGAAGGCTTGTTCAAAGTCTTTGGGACAAATCTGAATCTTAGTACAACATATCACCCATAGTCAAATGGGAAAACCGAGAGGACCAATAGGATAATTGAAGATGCTCTCAGGATGTATGTGATGGATCAACCATCAAAATGGGAAGACTATATCCACTTGGTGGAGTTTTCTTGCAATAATGGGTATCAAGCCTCATTAAAAAATAAGTCATTTTGAAGCTTTGTATGGTAGGAAATGTAACACACTAGAGAATTGGGATAACCCAACAAATAGAGCTATCATTGGACCAGATTTATCAAAGGAAATGGAAGAGAAAATGAAAAAGGTCACGTAGAATTTAAAGGCTGCCCAGGATAGGAAGAAAAGCTATGCATACAAGGATAGATTTTTTTAGGTATTTTAAAGTGGGAGAACATGCATTTCTTAAAGTGAAAGCAAAAATAAGTTCGATAAGATTGGGTTATTGCTCAAAGTTTACAGCAAGATATTATGGACCTTTTGAAATATTAGAGAAGATAGGGTCAGTTGCATACATGCTAGCATTTCCTACATCCATGAGAGTGCAATTTGTTTTTCATATATCATTATTAAAGAAATATGTGCCTGAGCCTAACCACATAATTTATTCAACTGTGATCAAGGTGGAAAACGAAGGGGATTTCCAGGTGGAACCACTATGCACCCTGGAGAAAAAAGTGAAAGTGATATGGAGAAAATCCATAGGGTTGGAACAAAGCAAGAATAAACTATGCGGGAAGAATACTTGTATATTTTTGTCAATTTTGAAGAAAATAGAAGTTGAAAAATGCAAGACTCCATTTTTTTGCAGCTAGTTTTGGAACCACGTCTCAGAAATTCTTGATCACTTGCATTGATATCCCTGATAAAAGAATGGTGTTGTCTGATGTACTGAAGGTAGTGAAGAGGGCACATTCCTTGGGTCAATAGGATGAGAAGAATGAGAGATTATGGTAAGGATTGTTGTTGGAGGGTAAAAATTGTGATGTAAATGTGTGTGTGTGTGTGTGTGTGTGTGTGTTTCGACATGGTTTTATGCATCGAGGATGATGCAAAATTGTAGGGGAGGGGGAATGTAACATCCTCACTATAATCCCCATTTTAATTAATGCATAGTGTAGATATGAATGGGATATAGCCAAGTGATGTAACATACGAAATATATTTTCTAATTTTAACTAAATATAATGTGATACCAACTACTGGGAATACGGACAGAGATGGGTGTTGGGATTTCCATAGAGAAGAGAGTGTCTAAGAGGGGTCCAAGAGAGAAATTAATTATGGGTATCACTTCATCCATTTCTTGAATTTTGATATCATTGTGGATAGCTTCTAATTTCTATTTGAGTGTATGAGAGACCAATCATTTAAACTCATGTCAAAGGGTGGGTGTGAGATTCACATCCCATAGTTAGAGGAAAGCATGGGGAGGAGGCAATCAACATTGGGCAAAGTAAGAAGTCAATTGTAAATAGAGGAATTTGTATGGGCTATTATAGGCAGTTTTTCACATGGAATTTTGGCATGAACAACAAGTAGGGAGCAAGGAAAAAGAGAACCAAAGATAGAGCAAGAAGGATGAGAGAATTTAGGAGCATGTTGGAGCATATGTGGAGTGTTTTGGAGTTTGAAATTGAAGAGTTGGATTGTCATGCTTGAAGAGTGAACTCATGAGTGAGTTTCATTGTAACAAAAACTCTTTATTGTTGGTTGTTGGTAGTTTTCCTAGCAATGAGTTCCCTTGAGTTCCCAGCAAAGAAATTCCAATCTACCCGAGCCAAAGAGACCCTGATAAATGAATGGGATGCCCAAAGAAATGAGATTGGTGAAGTGGTACATTCCTCGGGTTCAAGAGGAAGAGAGATGAAGGAAATTTAGGATATATGTAGGAGAATATTAGTGGTTTGTGAGGTATTTAGTTGTGAGTGGACTCAGAGAGGTTCCCTTCTTTTGTGGATTTCTAGCCCCGACTCGGGGGTGACTTGTTATTGAGACTTAGAAAAAATAAATTTATGGTTGGGTGGAATGTCCTTCCCAAGCAATTGGTTGCATAAATGTTTTATAAAAGATAAGTTTTTATTTATTTCCTGAGTTATTTGTTGAGTTTAACTATTTTTTTAACTCTGTGTATGTGAATGATTTATTGCTACTGTGAATGAGTTATTTGTTGCATTCTTGTTCATTTAGAGTGTTGTAGATGCATCACATTATGGGTATCATAATCTAGTTTAAATTGTGAATTTAATTGTAGTTGGTAATCTACAACAAACGTGTTAGTAGAAATTTCAATTTTATGTGTATTTTCCTCTAGTGTTCCCTAGTTGAGTTGGGGATGTTACAAATGTTATGTTTTATAATAGTTAATGGTTACATGAGTTTAGGGGAAGAAGTTGTTGGTGATAATTATGGATTAGGGATATAGGTATTATGGCTTCATAATTATGAATGCTACTAGTATTTAGGGGTTATATGTGATAATTATTACGGTTTATATGTGTTAGGGGTTTTAGGATATAAAGGTTACAATAATTCGGGTGTAATGGGTTGTAATAGTTAGGAGTTAAACTAATTATAATGGTGAAGTGTTATGGGTTATACGGACTATAAATAGTAGAGGTTAGAATTTCAAGGGTTGTAAGGGTTTAAGGATGATATTAGTTAGTATAAGTGTGAGGATTTATACGAGTTATAGTTGTTAACAATTAGGTGATATGGATGTAATGGGTTTTATGGTTGAGGGGTTAGGCTTAGAAGTTATAGGTGTAAGGGGTCAATATTTTAGGGTTAGGGTTTATTTGGATTTTGAGTTATAAGGGTTGGGGTTTATAAGCATCAGAAGAAAGGGGTTACAATGGTATAGGTTAAAGCAATTAGGGGTTAGGGTTACAAGTGTTAAGGTTTATGGTTTAGAAGGATTAAGGTTTATAAGAGTTATCAATGATGGTTTGGAAGGGATAAGTGTTAGGGTAATAAGTTTCAAGGGTTATAATGGTTGTAGGGTTTAGGATTTATAGGTTCATGTATTATAGGTTATAGGTGATAACTTATAAAGTTAGTGGAGAAGTGTTATAAAACTAAAGAGTTTATATGGGTTATATGGGTTAATAATTAGGGTTGATGAGTGTTGGGAGTAAGGGGTTGTAGGGGTTACATTATAGGTGCATGTGGTTATGATCTATAAGGTATAAATTTTATAGAATTTATGGATTATATTAGGGTTTATATAGGTTATGTATGATATAATTCATAATAATTAGGCGTTAAGTTTTATGGGGTTTGGAATTAGGGTCTATAAAGAGTTAGACATTATAGGTGTTATATTACAGGTTATGGATGATAATGGTTATAAGAATTAGTGATTATATCGTTATGATTTATATAATCTAGAGGTTAAGTTTTAGATTTTACAGGAGTTAGGGGTAAATGAATTAAAGTGGTTAGGTGTTGTAGGGATTAAGGGATATAGGAGTTAGTATTTATATGTGTTATGACATATATAGGTTGGGGGTAATGAGTGTTAACGGTTATGGATATTAAATGTTAAAGGGACCATAGGGTTTAATTCATTATAAGGTTTAGGAATTATAGGACCTAGGGGCCATAAAATTTATTGATTATAGTAAGGGTCATGATGGTTGGGGGTTCTAAAATTTAAATGTTTTAGAGATTATGTGTTAGGTGTGAAGGATTACAGTGGTTGTGTGTTGTAGTTTTATGGAATAAGGTATTATAGAGGTTAAGGATTATATATAAAATGGGTGATGATCACATATATTGATCTGTAAATTGTCATGGATATTCCACTGGAAAATTTTGTCACAACAGATCTAATAAAATACTAAAATATGTACTCTTAAGGTTATTTTTCCTTTAGATATACAAAATATTTAGTTACTAATTTTCTTCTTATGCATGAAATAGATAAAATGTGAAAATATAGAATAGTAAAATACAATCACACCATCCACAAATAAACATGATACATGACCTGGGAAACCCAATACAAGAAAAAACCCAGCTAGAAGGTGAGGTTTCTCTGCTTTCTTTTCTCTAGTATAGAAATGATGCAAGTACAAAGAAAGAGGCACTATATGTGGACTTTCCTTTGAATTGTGGCCTATATGGCTACTACATAATCTGTCCTCCTTTGTTACACTCACAAAATACCACTCTCGGATGTTTTTCTTAGTTATGGAACAAGATACAATGCAAAACAATGGAACCCCTTCTCCTCTTGGTGGCCTGATATTTAACATAGCATTATAGCCATCTAGGGATAGGTTTTTTACTTCCTCAACCCTCACTTGTGGTAGGGTTTTCAACCTTCTAGAATATTCTTGAAATTCATCATGTGGATATCCCCATGTGCATGAGTAATAAGGGATGACGTGGAATCCTCTTGTACCATGGTGGTCAAAACGATAGGTCAACTTGTGGGAGGCATAACATTTGCATATGAACTCTGGTTGACATGATCTTTGCATTGTTGGAAAGATATCAATCTATAGAATAGTTTCACGAGGTCTTAGTTGCACTTGGAAAGTTTTAACCCAAAAAAATGTCATGTGATGCCTCAAAATGGCCCAGAAAGGTTTTGTCCCCTAATTTTCCAAACTGAGACCTGCCACTAAAATAGACCAGCAAGTTGATTCTTCCAATTTTTTCCACTCTAAAAGGATCGAGATAGATGACAAACAATATAATGATCCAATCTGGATCATATATACTAGGTGGTAGGGGTTATGGATTCATATTCATAAGGGTGAGATCGGAAGATCTAAAAGGATCGAGATAGATGACAAACAATATAATGATCCAATCTGGATCATATATACTAGGTGGTAGGGGTTATGGATTCATATTCATAAGGGTTAAAGTTCATAGGTATTTTAGGGTATATTATATGTTAATATGGGTTAGTTGTATAGGGGTATAGGAAATAGGGGTTATATGGCTTTGGTGTTAGTGGTTACATAAAGGGTTATGAGGGATAGTTTTTATTCCTATAAGGGTTAAGTTTTGGGAGTTATAAAGTTTAAGGATAAAAGGTTATGAGGGATAATGGTTATGGTGGTTATAAGGGTTAGGTATTAGAAGTAATAAGGCTTAAGGGTTAGAGTTATATATTTATATGTCATAGGTTCGAAAAACCCTGAACCTCCACTCGGTGTGCCACATAGGCATGTTCCTAGGAACATGTGCACATTTTTAAGAACATGTACACATTCCTAAAAAAATTGAAATTAAAATAACACACATGCTCTTTAGGGACACACACACTTTCCTAAAGTGCATGTTATTAGAATGCACACACATTCTTGTTAATATTAAATATTTCCCCTCTCTCTCTACCTCCCTCCCTCCCTCTCTCTACCCCCCATGCCCCCTTCTCCCCCACCTCTATTTCCCTCCATCCCTCTATATT
>CBVK0100097493.1:0-32391 GCA_900067695.1 Picea abies
AAATAAAATAACATTACTAATCTAATATGCCCCAATTAAGGGGTAATAAGCCAAATTAGGGCTTAAGAGGGAAAGCTACTACACAGAAGGTAGTGCACATAGGACTATGGTGGCCAATGATTCACAGAGACTCGAAGGAGTACTGTCAACAATGCGATGTCTGTCAAAGGGTATGAAAACCCAACAGAAGGGACGAGATGCCATTACGACCACAAGTAACATTACATGAATTTGACAAGTGGAAAATAGACTTTGTGGGACCAATCAAACCACTCGAAAAAAGAAAAGGGGCTAGGTACATTATCACCGCGATAGAATACCTAACAATATGGGCGGAAGCCGCACCAATAAAAGATTGCATCGCAGAAACAACAACACACTTTTTGTTTGAACAAGTAATCACTCGATTTGGGTGCCCAAGAGTTTTGATGAGTGACAAAGGAATGCACTTCATAAACAACACCATCCGCGCGATGAATGAAGAGTTTGAAGTTCATCATTAGAAGAGCACACACCATATCATCCATAGGCAAATGGCACAGTGGAAGCTTTCAACAAAATTCTGGAGAATGCACTGACAAAAATTTGTAATGTCAACAAGGACAACTGGGACCTCAAAGTACCAATAGTATTATGGGCATAGAGGACTAGATGCAAAAAGTTGACAGGTCACACACCATTTAAACTGGTTTATAGCCAAGAAGCAGTGGTGCCATTAGAATTCTTAGTACCAAGCTTGTGCGTAGCAGCCATCACACAAATGATAGAATGAGGCGTAGTACAGGAGAGACTGAATCAGTTACTGACCATGGAGGAACACTGAATCTTAGCAGGATTCCACCAACAAGTTCAGAAGGCCAGATAAAAGGCTTGGCATGATAGACACATCAAGAAGAAAACATTTAAGGAAGGATATCTAGTATTGATGTATGACAACAAATCGTTTCAGCACTCGAGAAAGCTCATAATGCATTGGTTAGGACCGCACGAGGTAAAATCTGTCACAGATGGAGGAGTTGTATAGTTAAGAGATTTAGTAGGCATATAACTCAAAGGAATGATCAATGGGAGCCAGCTGAATGTGTACAAGGATAGTCGACCATCCACCGCGCAGTAGAAAAAAAACAAAATCGATAAAGAACAAAAAGGAAACAAAACCAAAGCGGGCACAGTGCGCCAGAGGTAGAAATGCCACATAAGTTTAGAAACACAAATTTGACAAAGGATAATGGTCACATCAAAAGGGAAACAAGCGAGAAAAGGAAAGTCGACAAAAGAAGTATGACAAGACAACACTAGGCAGAAGTGAACGACGGAAAGGACCAATGGGACACCACATTAATCGCGCCAATTAGAGTCGGCAAAGCATACATAATGGCAAGTACGAAATTGTTGAAGATGCATTGAACCCACAATTATGGTGCATTAAACACACAATGGAGGAAGCTTCCTCGACAAGCTTCATGGGAAGCCGATACAACACGTGAGCAACTAGTCTATTCGCGAAAGGAGAACATATAGAGAGAAATAGAAACTAGAATGCACAGAGAGAGGCTATAGGGATCACATGAGTTATTTGAACCCAAAAAATGTTCGACAGTCACCGCCCAAGAAAGCAGAAGTGAGCTAGACCACCAGAAGAACCAGATTTCAAACCAGGTCTCGAGGACAGGCAGAAGAAGGTGAACAACAGTCACCGGAGATCGTTGATATCGACAAAATCCCATCCCCAGAGACGATATCGATGAATCCCACACCAATACTGGAAGAAAGTCAACAACCAAAAGCAGAGGCCATGTTCAATACTTTTTTATGTCAACAATATTTTTTGATAGTTTTTTATGTGTCATTATGTTAGAGCTTCATAGTCTTCAAACTTCTCAGGGGTGGCCTTTTGATCTTGTAGAGGACATACATTCTTATGCTCTTTTCTCTTGGCACATTGGGTTGCTAAGGTTTTCAGGATATGGGATGTGTTAGAGTTGCAGGGAATTCACTTCTCATTGGGATTTTCTCTCATTGGTTTGAGTTCACTTCAGTGACCACTCGAAGGATACCTGGCTCATTTGATGCATAGTGAGTTTTTCATATTTGATTTTTGGCATACACTTTTGGCGGTTTTTTAGGTATATCTTCATGGTTACTCATGAGATTTTAGGCCATGAGTTACATATTGAAGACTTGGATATGTTATCATCTTTTGCACTGGTTTTCGTTGTTGAGCTGATACATTTGTATAGACTTAATATTAAAGGGGGATTTGTTAGAAATAATCCTAAATCCTAACAATAACTTAACAAATAGTTAGTTGTGATTTGGTTGTGAGGTCGCTACTTTGAGATGTAATATTAATGTACGATTGATGTACATATCAATTGACTTGACTTTATGCCTTTTTCGTTTGTCTTATTTGTCTTCTTATTAGTTATTTTACTTTCTTGGTCATTTTCTTGCTTCTAGTTTTTATCAGTTGGGAATGTGGTTTATCATAGTAGACATGTTCATGTTGTTTATTTTGCAATTGCAAGTTTAAAAAGGGTGGTCGTGAAAAAGAGACAAAGTTTGACTTGTAATTTGCAAGGTCTAAATTGTACTAAGTGAGAAAATGAAAGCCCAAGCTTCCCTCTATCTCCAAAATTTGTTTTATAAGTTGTAAGATGGAGTTATATAAATTTTGAGTTTTCCTATGCATCTAAAGTTCAATTGAAGAACAAGAGATGTTACTTTCATGCTCCTAGAATTGGGATTTCATGTAAATTTGAAGGGAAATTTGCCTCAACCTCAAATGCACATCCTAGTCTTAATTTTGAGCCATATTTAGTGGTTCAACTAGTATAAGTTGTAGTTTGTGATTATAGACCTGTATATAAACTTATATTGTCATTTTTGGACATAAACCTACCTAGTGTGCATAAAGGATAAAAATTGCATTGTAAAACCAAAGGGTCAAATTGTTAAAGTTGGCTATATTAAATTGCACAACCAAAGTTGGTTGAGGCTCAATAATTTAAGATTTAAGTTGTAAATTGATCATTCCAATATTTATAACATTTTTGTACAATTAGTAGTGCATTTACACTGCAACAAGGATGATTTCTATGCAAAAATTTTCACGACATTTTGATGAACTAGAGGAAGGTGGGTTGTGAGAGAAACGAAGGTCAGTTTTTTATTTTTAGTCATAAAACACTCTTCTGTGCAAAACTAGGCAAGAGATGTATAGTAAAACCCTCAAAATGTAAAAACTATTTGTAAAGAGTAACCCAATGTTGTATTATAACTTATATTTGAGTTGTGCAAGTTATTGGGGATGTAGTTTATCATAGTAGACAAACCACGTGGCACCAAACCACATGAACCTGCTAGCATGGACCTGCCATGTGTCACTAACAATTAAGCTGCAATGTGTCACATTGATATGTGACTTTCGCATGCCCCATATGTTGAATGGACCCGAACACATGTCATTTGTTGAATTGGTCACGTTTCACTTTCTTGTTGAGTGCACATGTGTGTTGATGTGTATCAGGATCAGACTGTCACAACACCTATGTTCGTAACACTTTACCCTTTCATCTGAAGTCTGAATTCGAAAAGAATCTGGATCATTGATCCTGTTGATGATTAATGATCACAATCTCATCATCTGTAAGTCTATGCTAAGGGTTACAGATCGTTGATCTAGAGAACCTTTTGCATATCTATTCTCCATACTCTTAATAACGCTGTCATCCGTAAATTTGGTTCTGTAATGAACAACAAGATATATTTCTAACACAGTATGAAGACGGAGTGTTAGAAAACTAGAGATTGTTAGAAATTGACTTAGCACTCAAGGCCACACCCGCAAGATGGTGGGGCGCACACAAAGAGATAATCATAGACTGGTACCAATGTAAGCGGTTACTGTGCATAAGGTTTGGTGCAGAACATAAAAACAACAAACAACAAACAACAGAGGTATGAAGGACAAGGGACACCAACAGAACACTTGGAGAAGTGAAGAACGTTGTCTAAAATGATACTCCCAGAGGAATGACCTCATTACTTCATACACACTCTAGAGGGCATACCAACGAACTGTTATACAGACCAGGAGTTGCACAAAGGAACTGCGACCTGGATGATATTGCAACATAAATTTTCAATCACTTTCTCATTCGAACATGAGAACCCCAACATAAACGCAACCCTTAAACAGATAAGAGGTGTAATATTCATCCAATAACCATAGATAGAACTAATCACAGAAGAACAACAATGAAACAAACAGACAATTAAGGACATGTTGTGCTATTACCACATACAAGAGGAAGCACTAGATGAAGATGATCTACGCGATATTCATATCGAAGAAGCAGAAGGCGAAACAGATGTGGAAGGACCACCCATAGAATCATAAGTCATTTCCACGCAGATCAAAGTAAAGAAGGTCAACATCAGGACAGCTAAGCAGCCCAAAATGGCCAGTATTGGAGATTATTGGGATGAGCAAACAGTGGAAAGCATCACAAATTTGTTGCGTGAATACAATGACCTCTTTCCCACAACATTCATAGAGATGAAGGGTATAGCCGGAGAGCTAGGAGAAATGAAGATATCACTCAAATTAGAAGTGAGACCTTTTAGACAATGACCCTACAGACTGAACCCAATATATAAATAGAAAGTCAAAGTTGAGATCGAAAGGATGCTCGAAGCCGCCATCATAGAACCAGTTGAGGAGTCAGAATGGATAAGCCCAATGGTAGTACAAGACAAGAAACAAGGAGGGATCAGGATATGCGCCGACTTAAGGAAGTTGAACGATGCATGCTTACACGACCCAACCCTACACCATTCACAGATGAAGTATTAGAGAACGTGGGAGGACATGAAGCTTACTCATTCACTGATGGATTCTCAAGCTACCATCAGATTAAGATAGCACAGGAGGACATATACACAACCATGTTTACGACAGAATGGGGATCTTATCAGTACACAGTCATGTTGTTTGGACTGAAGAATGCACCAACAATATTCTCCAGAGTGGTCATCGCAACATTTAAAGAATTCATCCATCAATTTCTTGAAGTATACCTGGATGATTGGACAATCTATAGTCTATTGAAAAACCATGTGGAAGTTCTACGACTGATGTTAGAAAGATGTAGACAGTTTCAGATATCACTGAATATAAAGAAATGCATATTTGGAACACCATTTGGGATGCTATTAGGCCATATAGTATGCAAACAAGGTCTATTAGTAGATCCAACAAAGATCGTAGTCATTGTTAACTTTTCGGCACCAAAAACAGGCTGTCAACTAAGAGCGACCTTAGGACACACATGATACTATAGGAAATTCATCAAAGGATATGTGTCGATCACCGTATCGATGGAAAAGTTGTTAAGGAAGGATACAAAGTTTCAGTGGAACGACGAGTGTCAACACGGTCTGGATACCTTGAAGGAAAAGATGGTTGTCGCGCTGATATTAGTATTTCTAGACTGGGAGAAGACATTCCACGTGCATGTAGAT
Organism: Picea abies; assembly: GCA_900067695.1. Classification (NCBI taxonomy): domain Eukaryota; kingdom Viridiplantae; phylum Streptophyta; class Pinopsida; order Pinales; family Pinaceae; genus Picea; species Picea abies. The sequence continues at coordinate 5,527 of CBVK0100097493.1, forward strand.
GCATTAGTGATAAAACTTGGAGCTATCTTGGCACAGCTAGGAGTGGGAGACTTGGATCACCATATAACATTTGCAGGCAGAAAGCTATCAAGCTCAGAACATAACTATAACACTACAGAAAGTGAAGTCCTAACCATGGTCTATGCACTACAGAAGTTCATGCATTACTTATTGGGAAAACAATTTAAGATGTTCACGGATCACTCAGCCTTGAAATACCTAGTCAACAAGCCAGTGTTGGGGGGCAGAATCTGTTTATGGTTACTACTATTCTAAGAATTTGACTTTGAAGTAATAGTTAAACCAGGAAAATTGAATGTAGGACCTGACCACCTATCAAGGGTCACAAATGAAGAAGAACCTACTAATTTAGAAGACAAATTTCCGGATGCACAGTTATTCTCAGTACATATTGCTGATGAATACTTCATAGATATCATTCAGTACTTGAGTACAGGTACTGTGCCACAAGAATATAGCACCGCATAGAAGAATAACCTGGTAGTTCGCGCTGCCAACTATCAACTGATTGTAGGACATTTATATAAAATGGGCGCAGATAACATCTTGCGAAGATATGTGTTAGAGCATGGAAGACTAAGAATTTTAGCAGAATCCCATGAGGGAATAACAGGAGGGCATTATGCAGGGAAAGCTACCACGTAGAAGGTATTGCTCGTAGGACTATGGTGGCCATCGATTCACAGAGACTCGAAGAAGTACTGTCAACAATGCGATGTCTGTCAAAGGGTAGGAAAACCCAACAAAAGGGATGAGATTCCATTACGACCACAAGTAACATTACATGAATTTGACAAGTGGAAAATAGACTTTGTGGGACTGATCAAACCACCCGCAAAAAGAACAAGGGCTAGGTACATTATCACCGCGATGGAATACCTAACAAGATGGGCGGAAGCCGCACCAGTAAAAGATTGCAGCTCAAAAACAACAACACACTTTTTGTTTGAACAAGTAATCACTCGATTTGGGTATCCAAGAGTTTTGATGAATGACTAAGGCACTCACTTCATAAACAACACCATCCGCGCGATGACTAAAGAGTTTGAATTCCATCATTAGAAGAGCGCACACTGTATCATCCACAGGCAAATGACACAGTGGAAGCTTTCAACAAAATTCTGGAGAACGCATTGACAAAAATATGTAACGTCAACAGGGACAACTGGGACCTCAAAGTACCAACAATATTATGGGCATAGAGGACTAGATGTAAAAAGTTGACAGGGCACACACCATTTAAACTGGTTTATGGCCAAGAAGCAATGGTGCCATTAGAATTCTTAGTACCAAGCTTACGCGTAGCAGGGATCACAAAAATATGTAACATCAACAGGGACAACTGGGACCTCAATGTACCAACAATATTATGGGGATAGAGGACTAGATGCAAAAATTTGACAGGGCACACACCATTTAAACTAGTTTATGGCCAAGAAGCAATGGTGCCATTAGAATTCTTAGTACCAAGCTTACGCGTAGCAGCCATCACACAAATCATAGAAGAGGCATAGTATAGGAGAGACTGAATCAGTTACTGACCATGGAGGAAGACTGAACCTTAGTAGGATTCCACCAACAAGTTCAAAAGGCTAGAGACAAGGCTTAGCACGATAGACACATCAAGAAGAAAACGTTCAAGGAAGGAGATCTAGTATTGATGTATGACAAAAAATCGTTTTAGCACTCGAGAAAGCTCATAATGCATTGGTTAGGACTGTACGAGGTAAAATCTATCACATATGGAGGAGCTGTACAGTTAAGAGATTTAGCAGGCACAAAACTCAGAGGAATGATCAACAGGAGCCGAATAAAGTTTTATAAGGATAGTTGACCATCCACCGCGCAGTAGAAAAAAAAAATTGAAAAAGAACAAAAAGGAAACAAAACCAAAGCGGGCGTAGTGCGCCAGAGGTAAAAATGCCACACCAGTTTAGAAACACAAATTCGACAAAAGATAATGGTCACATCCAAAGGGAAACAAGCGGGAAAAGGAAAGTTGACAAAAGCAGTATGACAAGACAACAATAGGCGAAAGTGAACGATGGAAAGGACCAATGGGACACCACATTAATCGCGCCAATTGGAGTTGGCAATGCATACATAATGGCAAGTACGAAATTGTCAAAGATGCATTGAACCCACAATTATGGTGAATTAAAACCATAATGGAGGAAGCGTCCTCGACAAGCTTCATGGGAAGCTGATACAACACACGAGCACGAGAGCAACTAGTCTATTCGTGAAAGGAGAACATATAGAGAGCAATGGCAGCTATAACACACAAAGAGAGGCTATAGGGATCACATGAGTTATTTGAACCCAACAAACGTTCGACAGTCACCACCATGGCACCACCTAAGCAAGTAGAAGCGAGCCAGATTGCCAGAAGAACCAGATTTCAAACTAGGTCCCGAGGACAGGCGGAAGAAGGTGAACAACAGTCACCGGAGATCGTCGATATCGATAAAATCCCATCCCCAGAGATGATATCAGTGAATCCCACACCGATACCAGAAGAAAGTCAACATCCAGAAGCAGAGGCCATGAAGGTAGATACACCAGTAGCGATGCAGGAGCCTTAGAGCTAGGAAGTAGAAACCCTAAAGGAGGTGCAACCAGAAAGCACCGAAATAGCCCCATAAGTTAAATGAATGACTTCAAATCCGGAAGCAGTAGTGGAGCCAGATGAGTCTCAAATGACCATCTCAGAACACCCAATAGAGGAGATAGGTGAAGATGTCTTGGCTTGGCCGGAATGGGTTATAGAGGAGAAATCGGAAACCGCTGGAACTTCAAGCCAACCACCATCGTAGTAGAAAGATAAAATACAGATACCAAGGTCACCTCACAATAAATCTGCAGCATAAATTATTCTACCGTGCATACCAGCTGGGGTACAAGTAGAACCAGAGATACTGGGCCATGTCGGGAAGCTCAAATATTTAGACCATGATGTAGTAGATGAAGCCAAGTTCCCAGAACTTGTGCATAGGGTCTTTATACAGAGCACGGGTACAACTCGAGTTGGAGAACCGATCAACCAGCCATACCAGTGGGAAACTGGGTTGGAGAAAACAAGAATTCTAGGTTTGTTGGACATACCACATTTTGGCAGAGGCCAATACGCAACACCATGTGTCAAACAATTGTTAGTAGTTACACATGGAGGGGACATATGGCTGGACAATCCCGTCCCCATAACTATTGACCTTATTGTGCAAATAACAGGATTACCAATCTGGGGTATAGATCTCGCATTGTTTATGGATGAAAAAACCAAGGAGAAAGCACTAGTAGAAGAGATGAAGAATAAGTATGACACCTCCAAGGGGACAAGAGGGATCATCATAAAATGAATCAACAATGCAACCACACAATTGGGCGTGAAAATATTAGCCTGCAAGATGCTAAGAAAATTCCACAAGGAGGAAGTCCCAGCTGGAGTTGTTACAGTTACAGCCCAGTGTGCAAAAGGCACCTCAATGGGCTAGGTTCCATACTTACTGAACTTGTTCCTAGAGGACTGCAAGGATGCACGGGACCTAGGCACATAGTTCCACTACTCATGGCTGATTACCTTAATAGCCTTCATGGGATGGCAAGAGACAAGGTATGTAGTTTTTTGTACCATACCAAATGCACAGGGAGAGAGGTACTTGTTGCTCAGAGCCAGGCCAGACTCGAGGAACAAGAAGGCGAACAGATCCATTTTTGAGGGATACCTATGTGACCTACAGGAATCCATATCCAAGACGTGGAGAATTACACCAGAAGTTGTCATGCGATATGCAGACATCACCAAATTCCAGGCAACACGACAAAGAATGTGGATACAGGCAAAGAATGATCCGATGAAATAGTGGCTACGGATGCGCTACTACATCACAGAGGGTGATATTGACATGGTCATCAATGAATGGATCGAGTACTGGAGGATTCCAAACATTACCTGGGAAGTGCTGAAAAGAACAATATAGAAAGAGGCATAGCATGGAGAAATGCAGCCTCCAGAAATCCAAGTACCCAAGAAACCAGGAATGGGCCAAGGAAAACCAACACAGACAGATGAAGGGCCAAAGAAAATGGGAACCCAAAAGGGGGAGAAGGGGAATACATAGCCGACCAAAGAGAATCAGAAGCAGGTTGAGGCAATGCAAGAGACCGCATCAAGTCCCAATTCCTAGGAAACATGGGGAAGCAAGAGACCAGCCACATAGATCGGAGGATAAATGAAGGCACAAAGATCGCCTCTAGAATATATGATTACAGATGGTGATGCAAAGATGATAACCTGAATGGTTCAGGATTTCCTATCTGAGGACTTCAACCATGCAACATATCACAGGGACAAACTTCAAAAAGAGTTGGCAGAAATGGGGCAGTTCCTTAAAAAATTCAGGGAAGTACAGATAGCAAGCAACAACAGGGGAATATAGCCATCAACACCACAGACCGAGGAAATAGTGGAGGTAGAAGAACGATATCCAATCCACTCATTACCGCATGCAAACACAACATTCTACATCACACCTAGTATGCTTCGCATGGATGAAATTGTGGGGCAGACACCCTTGAAGGATTTAAGCCACATCCAATTGGTTTTGATGCAGACGACATCCAGGGCACTACACAAGTTGTAGGTTAGTGTCGACCATGAGGTATAGTCTTGTGCACACAAAGACTTCGAATTACAACAAGCAATAGAGAAGAGAGAGGTGCTGGAGAAAGTCTGTGAACATGCCAAGTCTAAAACTCAAGAGGAAACAAAATGCAGGAATGAACTGGAACGAAGAGTAGGAGGAATTTTTTAGAAGCTTCCAAACACCGCGCAGGGGCATGAACTTGCAGTAGCGGAAAATATTGATCAGATTGCATAGGCAATCGAGCAATACTAGAAGGAGATCGAGAATATCCGAGAGCAGCTCATACCAACCACACCACCAACAGTGAAGGAGCAAAGTGTAATATACCAGATATAAAAATTATGCAGAACATAAATAAAAAGCTAGAAATGGCAGAACAACAGTAATATAACCAACATAATCTCCACAATAACATAGAAATGATATAAGAACAACAACAAAAATAACACTTTGATTCAGAAAGCAATGTTCATGGGCCTCTTCGAGGGGGCAACCTCCAGTCGAGTAGCGCTCTGTTACAATAATCTCCAAGCTAGAGTTTTCATACCCTCGACCCTTATTTATACTAAATATGTCTATCAAGAGAAGCATCTAGAGGAATATACTTCTAGAAGCGAAAGCTTCTATTAGGTATTCTTACGTCTGCCTTATTCTATTTTATTGAAAGGCCTTATTAATATTGACCTTTATTACATCCAAATATATTTCTCTACCTATGTGCGGGTTAGGATCCTAACATGTCCACCTCCTTAAAAACAGCCTTGTCCTCAAGGCTTGAGATGTGGAAACTGCTACAGAATGGTAGTTGGTTCCCAAGTGGCATCTGTTGGAGTCATATCTTTCCAGTGGACTAGCACTTCCTTGATGGTTCTCTGATGTAGGCGATGCTCACGCTGGTCCAAAACTGCTTCTGGTTGTAGCCAAATGGATCCTTCTTCAGCTAACTTAGGAAGGTTGGTTTGAATTTGGCACCTAGTTCCAATCACCTTCTTTAAGCATGAAACATGAAAAACAGGATGTAGCTTCGAATGACTGGGTAGAGCTAACTGATAGGCGACTTGTCCCACACGCTTGAGAACTATATAAGGACCATAAAATTTGGGCACTAGCCTCTGACAATGCTCGGCCTTGAGGGAATTTTGCTTGTATGGTTGCAGTCACAGAAACACCTGATCTGCTTCTGCAAATTGACGTTCATAGCAACCTTGATTTGCTTGTTGCTTCATGCGATTCTGTGCCATGACCAAGTTCTCTTTGAGGGTACAGAGAATATCCTCTCGAACTGTAAGTGTTTGGTCAACTGCCTGGACCTTCGAGGTACCCGGTAAGTATGAGAGAACTAAAGGTAGATTCTGTCCATATACTGCTTCAAAATGAGTCATGCATGTAGCTGTATGGTAGGAAGTGTTGTACCACCATTCAACTAGGGGTAACCATTGAGCCCATTGATTTTTCTTTTCAAAGGAAAAACACCTCAGATATGTTTCCAAACACTTGTTGACAAATTTTGTTTGACCATCAGTCTGGGGATGATACGCTGTGCTGAGATGCAACTGGGTGCCCTGTAGCTTGAACAGTTCTTGCCAAAAATTACTTGTGAAAGTTGGGTCACGATCAGAAACAATAGAGTGTGGCATTACATGAATCTTGAAGACTTGGTCCATGAAAATTTGAGCCATCGTGGATGCAGTAAATGGGTGTTGAAAAGAACATAAATGAGCATACTTGGAAAGGCGATCGACAACCACCATTATGACAGATTTATTTCCCGATTTGGGTAAGACGGTAATAAAGTCCATAGAGATATCCTTCCAAATAGCAGGTGGAATCGGAAGCGGTTGTAGTGTGCGCAGAGATTTGACTGTTTCTCCCTTGTTGCATTGACACACATCACATTCAACAACAAAATTATGGATGTCATGTTTCATACCATCCAAGAAAAAAAAATGTTTGACCCTGTCATAGGTTTTGGTGAACCTGGAGTGCCCCGCTGTGGGTGTAGCATGAAGCTCATAAAGTACTACGGATTTAAGCTTTGATTGTTTACTTAAATACAAATGGCCTTTGTATTGAATCTCATCTTGGAGCCAAGAGTACCTTGGGGGAGTTGGAGCATTGGTCTGCAATTTCTGGATCAGATGCAAACTTTTGGGATCTTGTAGCCATTCCTAGCGAACATCTTGGAGCCAGTCTAGTCCAATGAAGGAAAGAGAAAAAAGGGATCCTTCTTCTTCATATTTTCAGGATAGTGCATCCGCCACCACATTATCTTTGCCTTTCTTGTAAATGATCTCATAATCATATCCAAAGAGTTTAGTCACCCATTTTTGTTGCTCCGGGGAGGAAATGTGTTGTTCCAAAAATTACTTAAGGCTTTGATGGTCTGTCTTAATTTGGAAACATTGCCCCAAGATTTAAGGGCACCACAGATCAACGACATGTAGAATAGCCAACATTTCCTTTTCATAGATGGGTTTTCCTAGATTCCTTTCATATAGTTTCTTGCTGGTGAAGGCCAAAGGTCGACCCTCTTGCATAAGGACAACACCGATTCCTTTCCCTGAGGCATCACATTCCAACACAAAGGTCTTTGTGAAATCAGGAAGGGCCAGAACTAGAGTGGTGCACATGGCCATCTTCAAGGTTTGGAAAGCTTGAGCAGTGGCTGGAGTCTAAGTGAAAGAGTTCTTTTTTAGGAGAGCAGTGAGAGGTGCTGCAATCTTTCCATAATTCTTAACAAACTTGTGATAATACCCTGTTAAGCCCAGAAATCCACACAATCTCTTGAGAGTCTTTGGGTGTGGCTAGTCTTGCATAGCTTCAATATTTTTCGGATCCACCCTGACGCCATCCTTGCCAACCAGATGACCCAAGTATTCTACTTCTGAGGCACCAAAAGCACATTTAGACTGTTTCAGGAAAAGTTGGTGCTGAGAGAGTAGATGGAGAACTCGATCCACATGAGTAAGATGGTTTGTCCAGGTTTTGCTATAGATGAGGATATCATCACATAAAACTAAGACAAAATGATGAAGAAAAGGATGGAAGACATGATTCATGAGGCTTTGGAAGGTGGAGGGGGCATTACACAAGCCAAAGGGCATGACCAAAAACTCATAGTGGCCCTCATGAGTTTGAAAGGCCATCTTGGGAATGTTTGCCTCTTTCATACATATTTGGTGATAGCCCGAGTGAAGATCAATTTTAGTAAAGAATTGGGTGCCACTCAATTCATCCAGGAGGTCATCAATGACAGGAATGGGCAATTTGTCTTTAATGGTCAGTTTGTTGAGGGCACAGAAGTCAGGACACATTCTCCAAGAACCTTCTTTCTTCAGGACCATGACTATAGGAGAAGAGTAAGGGCTCTTACTAGGGTGGATAACGCTTGCAGTAAGGAGTTCCTGGACCATTTTCTCAATTTCATTTTTTTGTGAAAAGGGGTGGCGATACAGACGAATATTGGGAGGAAGGCTTTTGGGTACAAGGGGAATGGAATGATCATGAACACTATGGGAAGGAGGGAGTCCTTGGGGAGTGGAAAATACCATTTGATGTTTAGAAAGGAGGGCTTGGAGGTCTTGCGGCATCGGGGGTTTCTCTGTTGCTTGTATGGCATGGAGTTGGGAAATGATACCAGAATGACCTTTTTTGAGCAGCTTTTCCATGCAATGGGAACTAATGACCTTAGGTGAACCAACAGTGATGCCTTGGAATTTATATTGGTGGCCTTCCTGGTCAAATTGCATGGTTAATTCCTTAAAATCCATGAGAATGGGACCCAAAGTCCTTAGCCAGTTTACACCTAACACAATGTCACAACCACCCATGTCGATCGCAAAAATATGGGATTTTAGGTGGTAGTCACTGATTTGGAGACACACATTTTCACAACACCCTCCACATTTCATGGAACCACCACTGGCAATCATGATTTGGAAATTGTTGATATCATGGATGTAGTAATGAGTTTCTTAGACAATGCGACGATGAATAAAATTATGGGTGCTTCCACTATCAACCAGAATGATGATCTTCCGATGCTTGATGTAACCAATTAACTTGAGGGTTTGGGGGGTGGAGAATATAGTGAGAGCATTGAAGGAAATGATCGGTTCCACTTCGGGAGGGTCTGAGGGAGGGGTTATGTTAGTGATTTCAGGTGACTCAGGCACAAGGGGAGTTTTAACATCCTCTTTTGAAATATCCTCAGAGATGGCCATAAAAATCTTTTGTTCCTTACACTTGTGGCCCGGGAAATATTTGTCATCACAATTATAACAAAGTCCTTTGACTTGGCGTTCATCCATTTCATCCTTGGTCAATTTTTGGATCTTTAATGGGGCGGAGGGAGTAGTGGGATTTATGGGTTTAGGGCAAGGGATAAAGGAGGGTTTACGGTTTTGAGAGGATACAACCTGTTGTGCTTCTTCATCTTTTTTAGTAGCCTCCACCCAACTCGAAGGTCGAGCCATGAGGACATGGGCCCAAATCTCATCCTTGAGGCCAATGATAAAACACTCTTGAAAGAAAGCATCAGTCATGCCCTCTGTTTGAAAAGCCAGTCGCTCAAAGGCAGCTATGAAGTCTTCTACTGTTCCTGATTGTTTCAACTTTATCAAATGGCCCAAATGGTTGGTGTCAGTGTCAAAGCATTTATAAAGCTCAGTCACAAAGTGGGTCCAAGCAATATACCCTTGACGGGAAGTTTTTTCCATTGCCACCATTGACAATGTTCTTGATCTAGATGGAGAACACCATATTGGAGTTTGACCAAGTCATTTGTAATGCCATATAAAGAGAAATAATGTTCCATTTGGGTGACCCAGCCAGTGGGGTCTGAGCCATCAAATTTGGTCACATCCACTCATGGAAGGCGTAGGTCACGTTGAAAGTGATGGTGCTGAAAGGTATGGGAATGGGAGGAATGTTCACCTTCAGTCTTTGGAGGTGCATCAGAGAAAGGGTCATCTGTAGGGATCTTCAGTTTGGTGCAGAGTGATGCAAAGACAGATTCAAGATGGGTGGTCAGTTCTTGCTTGACTTCCTCCATTGAGGACTGCATGGTTGTATTTATAGTTGTATTGATGGATGTATCGATGGAGGCAACAGTAGCACTGAGTTGTTTCACTTCTTTTTGGGTCTCAAGGAAACCAGATTGTAAGGTGTTGAAGTGACCTTCCAGGTCTTGGCTATGAGTATGGGCCATGAGGATGGGTGAACTGAAAAGGAGCGGGCGAGGTAAAAAAATTTGCCGAAAAATGATATGGATGAATGTGATAAGGGAAAAGAGATGAATCCAATGGAATAGGTCTCAAATAATGGTGAAAAAATTTCCAAACTTGTGGAGTTATACTCTGGTCTGAAGAGTTATACTGTAGCAATGAAATCCCCAGGAGATTTTTTTTACACCTGCGGAGTTATACTTCGGTCTGAAGAATATTGCAGCGATGAAATCCCCAAATGCTTAACCAGAAAGAAATGTGTATTTACTTGGCAACCTGAACACAGTTGCACAACAATAGATCTTGTATGTTTTAATTTTTTTATGTTTCTATCCCCCAAGGGTTAGGTATTCAAGGGTTCTATAGACAAGGGTTTACCCTGTGCTATAGTTCTCTGATATACGTGTGGGGTCCAACAATAGTAGTTGTCCCAATATCTCATGGCACTAACTAAGGAGGATAGACCGTACCCTTAGCCGTACTACCCGACTACCAAGGTACTAAAGAGTATCTTCTTGAGTGTTGTTCCCAATGGCACTATAACAGTCAGGCGGCCGATCGGTTTATCTAAAGAGGGCTTCAAAAAATCTAGGCTGATCCATACACAGGTGCTGTCTGATGCACTACCACTCGAAAGGGTACCAACAGGGGTTACAAGGGTGGCCAACAGATGTGTGCTTAAGAACCACTTGTATTTCTTGCATGTATGAATCCCTCAACTGTGGGTTTATGCGTGTAACAATAGATTTTTGTGGCTTAAAGACGACGGAATACGTCTCTACCCTGAAAAAAAAATTCCCACAATTTCTGCCAAGGAAAGTGCTCTAATACCACTTGTAATATACCAGATATAAAAAGTATGCAGAACATAAATAAAATGTTAGAAATGGCAGAATAATAGTAATATAACCGACCTAATCTCCACAATAACACATAAATGATATAAGAACAACAACAGAAATAACACTTTAATTCAAAAATCAATGTTCACGAGCCTCTTCGAGGGGGCAACCTCCAGTCGAGCAACACTCTATTACAATAATCTCCAAGCTAGGGTTTTCATACCCTCGACCCTTATTTATATTAAATATGTCTATCAAGAGAAGCATCTAGAGGAAGATCCTTCTAGAAGCAGAAGCTTCTATTAGGTCTTCTTACATCCGCCTTATTCTATTTTATTGAAAGGCCTTATTAATATTGACCTTTATTACATATGAATATATTGCTCTACCTATGTGCGGGTTAGGACCCTAACAAAAAGGAAGCAGGAAGCAATAACGCAATTGCAGGAGATAGAGTAGCAGGTCAACACAACCACTGACTTGTTCGATAAAGCAACACATCTTTGGACCAGGTTGGAGGAGAATCTGCAGGTCCAATGGTGGGACAAGGAAGAGGAAAGGATCAATGCAATGATCCAAGAGCTCAAGCAGAAGAAAAATACAATACTAATTCCAGAATGAGTCAAAGGGACACAAGAGATAAAGAAGCTGTAGGTATAACTCATCACTGTGCAAATGCAGAAACAAGAGCGTCAGGCTCAAATGGATCCATTGCAGGAGCGGGTAATAGAGGTACTGGCACAAGCAGAGGAGGCTAACACACAGATAACACATACCTAGGCATAATGTGCAGGATTGATCAACGATGAAGTGGTAGTCTAGGTAGTGGAGGCAATCAAGGAGAAGACAGTGCACGCACTGACACAAGCAACAGAGCTCAAGGAAAAGTTCCAGATGATCACCAAGGAGATCAAAGAAGATTAGAAGGATTAGGTGGCTCGGGATGAGCCACATGTCAGTGTTGGGAGCTTGTTGATAGCAGGCCAAAATGGAAAGAAGGATGATCATGGGGAAAGAAAAAATGTAAAAAGTGAAGCAACAACTAGAAGGAAACGTAGCATGCTCGCATGCAAGAAATCGTTCACAAGGAAAGTGACAGCTGGAAAGAGGAACAACACGTGTACATGAGAGGAAGACCTAACGTCGATAGGGCTAGGGTTTTGGTAATGTATCATAAATGGATGAAGAGCCTGAAATGTATAAATATAGATACGTAGGTATCATAGGTGTGGGATTTTTTTTACATTGTTCAGACTATTATTCCATCACATATATGTATGAGTTAATGTGAGATGTAATGTTGGTATGAACTATTTTTGTAAGCTGTTGAGATAGAGGAATGGAGAGAAGGTAGATCTTGAGGATTAGATCGTAGGCCAAGGGGCCTGGTGCAATCTAGTTTGCCTCATATAGATCTTACCCAGTTGAGAATAATTGTAAGTGCGGTGTTGTAGATGTAGAACTATCATAATAAAAGAGACAAGAGCCAAATATTTGTGGACGTGTCCCAAGACAGGGTGAACCACGATAATATCTGTGTAATGTGATGAATGAATGCATATCTTTATCCTCTTTTCAATAGTTAAATATTGTTCTTAATGAATGAATGGGTTATTATATTTCTATGAAATATGGTTGCGCTCTTAAGGAAATAAGTTGTTGAAGGTAATGCACAGTCGCAAATAACAATAGGTTACAATCACAAGTTATAGTAAATGGCTCTGAATACAGATCTCATATATCATACTCAATCCTGGGCTATAAACACTCGAGTCCTACAGCCACCCATTAAAGCTATCTTGGGTGAGACTACGTGGCACATTTTGTGTGTTGTGTTGCCTTCTGGTTTACCAGGAGGGCCGATATTTTTAGAGTCTTTGTTGGAAACCCGAATGACATGAACCCTGGGTCAATAACGTAGACAATATAGAGGAATAATTAAGCCAACATTGATTTATGGTGGTTGATTTATCCCTATTGGATTGTAATGCAACTTTCTCACATGAGAGAACCATTGGGCCAATGTGATGCCATTAGCTAACGATAGTTTTTGAGTTTGTAATTCCCTCCAAAAGGCTTGTGGGTTTTCCTTCATCATCTTCAACTGCATGCCTTGTTCTCTTAACCTCACAAATTTACCTTTTTTCTTCTTCACAATCAACATATATAGAGTGACATTGCATTTGCTCTTGTCTGTTATGGCATTGCTCATGTCACCAAATACTCTTTGTTGAACCATGGTTTCAATGGGAAATTGTTTGGCATTGGCCTTCCTATCCCCAGGTTCTTAGCTTTGTGATGTTCCAATATTGTTCGGATTTCCTCCATTAGCTCCTTGCTTTGATTTGTTGTTTCATTGGTTTCATACACCCAATTAGGAGCTAATTATTTCAATGTCTACTTCAAATATTTCTACATTTCTTACGATAACAACTATTGTATTTTGTGGAACTTGTGTACTGGTAGAAATTCTCCTAAACCTCCTTTATGTCCACTTAATCTCTATGAAAAAACGATCATGGTTCGACAACATCTCCTCCTAGAAATTGAAAATCATTAAAGTTGATATATTGTCTATGATGTTTGTTGAAATCATCATGTAATCTACATATAATATTGAATACAAGTGCATACGCACAAAAACAAACTAAGAAAGAACCACAAGAAAGGTTAAATATTGAAGCAACTTGTCTTGGAAAAGCATAAAGACTAGGTAAAGTCACTTAGCATGAGAATAGATTAACTTGAGTAAATGTAAACTTTATTGAAAATAAATATGATATACTAACTAGAAGGTTTGATCTCAAAAGATTGGGATATTTATAAATTAGGATCTCATTCCAATAGATCAATTTGAATTGAGGAAAGAAATTTAAAAGGTGAAAGAGGCTAAGAAACAAGGCATACAAGCAATATAAAAGTAGTTAACAAGGACAAATACCAAAAAAAAATACCAATAAATACGAATCTAGTAAATATAGGATCCTCACTTGGAACTATTGGGGCTACCCATGGAAGAGGGTCCTAAGTTGAGTGTATTTATAAGATATTAATGTTATCTTGCTTGTGGAAACTTAGAGATATGATGAATCTCATGTTTCTAATATGGATGGATTTACTCCATGGTTAGTTTGAAATAAAAGATCTCCTTGTAGAGGTTTTGGTGGCATAACTTGCTACATAAGACAACTCCTTACACCATGAATTAAGATTAGTAAAAAATATATTTTCAACCAATACATTTGGATGGATATTTCAGACATTAAAACCATCATAGATCCATCTTAAGCCCAGATCTATCAACCTTTGAGAGGGATAAAAAACAACCCATGTGCAAACCTCTCAATGCTAAAAATATTTGGATCGGTTAAGATGGATGTTTTTATCTTTTTATTTATCTTTATTTACTTTTATGTCACACACACACACACACACACACACACACACACACACACACACACACACACATATTCAGTTAGATATCAAAGGTCAATCTTTTTCCATTTTAGTTTATGCAGATTAACCATGTTACACATTTCATCCGTATTGGGTTGTATATTGCACCCAATTTCTCTTTATGTAAAAAAAATCTAGAAATCTATTATTTCACACTAATAAATTCTAACTTTTATAAGAAAAACAATTTGGATAAAAGTAGCCCTTTCAAAGGGTTAGAGCATGATATTTATTATCTAAGAAATGAAGGTAGAATTATTTTACTAGGAGACTTTAATCCTATAATTGAAAATAAACAAGCTACATTCCTTAGCAACATATCCAATCCCAATCCTCTGTCGTTAGAAGAGGATCTTGATTTGATGGGAATTTACAAAAGAACTTCTGAACATTTAGTTGAAAACTTGTTTGGTACAGAAGTTATAAAATTATGTAGTTGTCATGACGTAATAATTTGTATTAATGGTTTAAAGCAATGGTCAAATCTAAATCGAATCACTTGTATCCATGGTCATGCTAATAATGTATTTGATTATGGTATGTAATACATAATGTTAATGAGTGAACTTCATAATATTAATTTTAGAGGATCATGAGTGTGACTTAGATCATGCATCCTTAATTTTAATTGTAAACATAGACCTTCACAAGAAGCTCAATAAAAATTGCCTTACTAGAAAAATATCACTAGGTCATCTTAAGAAAAAACAAAATAGACTTTTTTCTAAAGGATCCAACTAAGGGATTAAACCTTCCTATAAACAATCACAATAATGAGAACTTGTATCATAAGTTTATAGTGAAACTCTAAACCTATATGAACAAGTATTATTGTTGGTGCATATGATGCATGCTAATGTTTACTTCGACATACTTGTTGTTCTCATCAGTGCTTTATATACATTGAGTGAGTTAAGCTTGCGTAGATTTGTTTGGCTTGCTTTCCCTTGCTTTATGGATAGATTCATGGCATGCATAACTTATGTTGATGTTTCCCTAATCCATAGAAGCAAGATTTTGTATTTGTATTGCATTTATCATTTTATCTATATAGTAGAAGTAGTGAGACAGAGATATTAGTTACAACATTATGTTCTTTTTCCTCTAAATTACGTTCTTCTCTTTAGACTCTAGATCTTTGATGGTTCCATAGCCAAATCTAGTTATGTTCCATAACCATAGGTAATGTGGTTTTGCAACTTGGTTAAGCAACCAAATCTCAAATGATATCAAAGCCTTGGACCATCTAAAGGAAAGTTTTGTTATAGAAGTTTTTCTTCACATGCCGAGTATGTTCTTCCCTTGCATTTGTGGATGATTTGGAGAATTAGAAATGCTGAAGAAAATCGGTTTCTAATGGAGGTTCATTCATAGTGTGAATTTCCAAATATGCCCTACTTAGATGTCACTAGAAGATATCATCTCCTTGGCTGAGTGATCCACTAGATATTACTCTGTGCAGTGACTCATATTACAACGAAAACCTAGTAGGTGAATCTAGGTGAATCTATACGGATGCTGGTAAATTTTTATGCATGATTTAGATCCATTTCCACAGGATTGAATATCCTCCTCTATTAAGATACATAAATTTTTGTCTTGTAGCAGGTCAAATTATTGCAACGTCGTGGATCAAAGTTGGGTTCTCTTCCTCACACCATTCAACTACTATGAGTGGAAATCTAAAACATTGATTTTTCTAAAAAGCAAATAGTTGTTTCAGATAACAATGGGCACAAACGTTGAACGAATACTTGTTTCAAAAAAATCAAAGTGGTTTAACAAATGTGATGAGACATGTAGATTATTGTGTCTATGTAAATCTATTGGTCTTCTTTTCCACATTGAATTTATGAGAATTCACACAATCAAATATGGACTACACCAGAAGGATTATTTGAAAATTAGGGCATATTAAGAGCATGCCAATTGGAGAATGAGCTCATTATTTTAATCCTTGGCAGTTTTGACACCATCCAAAATTTTTTCACCAAGTTAAAATTATTGATATTGTAGCTCAAGAAATGTAATATTGAGAAAAAGGATGAGTAGCTAGTTCGTTCCATTCTTACCAAACTGGACATGAATACTCTATATTTGTTTCTACATTTCATGCCACCAAGGACACACTTGGAACCACATGGAATTGCCATCTCTTGATGAATTTAATGTTGCACTTACCAGGGAGTAAGACAAACTTGTATAGATGGGCACTTTGAAGCCTTCAAAGGCACATGCCCTTTCTACCAATGAAGCCACAAAGTGGTTGAAGGCCTCAAACAATACCAATCAAAAACTAAAAAACAAGGATAAGAAGGAGAATGAGAAAAGAAAGAAACATAAATCATCCAAAGTTGCTCATTGTTATAGCAAGATTTGCCCCACCATTGTTATCTTGCACACATGGCCTTTTTCCATTTCCCTATGCAAACTTGTCATCCCTTTTTGATGAATATAGAGATAAAAATACATATTTTTCCACAGATACACGCCCTATATGCTATATAACATGCGTATACGCAGGCTGCTCCACTGCTGCCCACGTACATTCGGATTTGTGCCAGAAAATACAAAAATGGAGTCAAGTTTCCATGTCACGATAGGAGATCTCTGATCCTTGGCCTTCCACATATTGGAAACGTTCCGACTCGGCCCTTCAGTTGCATTTTTGAAGACTATAAAAGCACAATTCCGAGCTATGGAAAGGAGGAGAAAACATTCAACTTTGAGAGCAAAGTTACTCTGGAGAAATTACTTCATATTGAGTTTGCATCCCTTTGTACCTCAAGTCTAAACACAGTGTTCAGCCCCCAAGATCTTTCCCTATTGTTGAGAGAATCTCATTGTCTCTCTCCTATGAGCTTGCCTTTGGTGGAGGATTGGAGTGGTGGGGACCCAGTTGGAAGGAACTTGGTTTCTTGGTTTCAAACTGTGCTGACACGGAAGTCTGTAATGTTGTCGGTTCTGTTGATCAATTATTAATAGAAATACTCCTTTCCCGTCCTATTGGTATCGTGCAAATATATGATTATTATCCATGGGCATGTTTGTAATGTTTATTAATGGATTATGTTATCTAATGTGTTAACCCCTTTATATTATAACCATGTACTTTCTCTGCTTGTTTGTTGAGAACTTGTTTCAGGTATAAAGCTTTGGGTTGAAGTGCTCAACAATGGAACATCATCGAACGTTGGATCGAGGTAGGCCTCTTTCTTATCTTGCACATTAGTTTATATAACATACAATGGAATTGAGTTGATTTTTGCAGTCATACCTGTCTATTGTGGTTTACCCTTGGCCATAGAGAGTTTTTCCCTCGTAACAGAATTGGCGACTCCATTGGGGAGAGATCTTCCTTCTAAGGGTTGAAGTACTTTTTCTTCTTGCATTGCTCTTTTTCCTTTATGTTTCTTGTCGTATCACTTCTTGAAATATTATGTTCACTCTAGGTCTGAGTTTTTAGCCTTTTTACCCTTGCCTGGCTTTGTTTTCAATCCTTTATGTGCCTTATTGCCTTGACAGTCGCGTACACATGCATGATGTCTCATTGCTAGCTGCGTATATATGCCCTGTTTCCATGAACAATCGCGTATACCACTTTCCCTTGCTTGTTTGCTTGGTTTAGTGACTGCTGGGTGGGATTTGATGATTGATGAGCCTTCTTAGGTCTTTGTAGTGCCTATTGAGCTTCTCTGGGTTGATAGGAAACCTGTTTGGAGTTGAAGTTTTGGGCGTAGTATTTCTCATTGTTTTTCATTTTTGGTTTGTCCTTGAACCCTGGGTTGTTTGCTTGGATGCCTGGTATTCTTCTTGAGTTATTTCGTTTATACACAGTAGAATTTATATATCAGGTTGCTTTTTAGTCCATGCATTTTCTCTTTAATATATTGAAAATACAAAAAAGAAATAGGCATTTTGCATTGGTTGGCATTTTTGTCTTTAAACCTTTATCATTAGCTTAGTGCATTTAGTGAAAGATTGCATTTTACTTCTGAATTGCAGAGTTGAAATTGAAAATTGCATTGTTTTTAGTAGCATATCATTCATTGAAAAAGTTAAAGATAGACTTTGCATTATATTCATATTTATTTTCTTGTAGAGTCATAACATCATGAATTTCACTTCCATACCTTTTTGAGTAATCACAACCAATAAAATTTACGCTTTAAACTAAAATTGATTAGTCACGATTTTATTTTTAGGGTGCACAAACTAGTTTAGGATTTAGTGCCTTGGAATAGGATTTTGTGAGTAAACTTATCCAAGGAAATTAAATCAACATATGTGTTTGAGACAGGGAGTTGAGAAGTCCATTGTATAATTGGTAAGATCAAGATTCTCCGCTCACACCAGAGTTAATCACGAGGTCACGCGAAGATAGTTGAAGGGATAACCCCTGGATACTCGCCTAGCGTCAGAGATATTTCTGTGGATTTATCATATTTGGGGACCTTGCTAGTACCCATACCTCCGTGAGAGGTGGTGATTTCAAGGTTTCGGGCTTTGCTACCCTACCCATACGGTGATCTAGACTTATGAATGCTCACCTGTGCATCGGTTATACAATCGTTTATTAGTTTCTTGACTTAGGTATCTCATAGGTTACTTGCAAGGGTTATTCTGCTTGTACCCTGGGTCAGATAGGGGTTGGACAACACACAACCTTTATGGAGGATTACCTCTCTGGGGGGATCTAATTGACTGGTTTTTAAGCCTACGAGGGCCCGTATAACTGATTCTATTACCTCCAAAATTTAGCAGGGAGTCTCAGGTCCCTCTTGGATGAGACATACCTTCTTTAGCGAGGGAGGCAACTTAGCCACTTTATCCCATTTGCATGCATATTGGTCATTTGAATTTTTGGTATGCTCTTTGACTACTAGTTGGCCTTAAGAGTCTATTTTGGGTTCCATCATCGTGGACAATGGAGTTTCTTTTGCTCCCTCATTCACTGTTACCCACCCCATGATGCCTGCTCATTTCATGGGGACGAGCCCTTTCGCTTTTTACAATGGTATGCAAAACCACAACACTCAACTCACACCTTGGGTCTCTAGTCATTTTTTTGTTGATATGCCTTCCCCCGTGCAATTCTCTCTCTGGCCCACGTATATGAATCCTAGCGTTGGATTTGGGGGCACCATGGCTCCGATGCCTACTTCTTCGTTTGATATGAGTCGTATCCCCATGGGAGGTTGGAACCTTTCCCCTTATGGATCCAATACTGGCTATGCTTCTTCAGGAGCTAGTGCTCATATGGGTGCTTATTCCACTTATTACACCCCACCCATGTATCTTTCATTCACCATGTTAGTTCTTTCGAACACTTTTTCCATGACAAGTCCTCAAGTACCCCCAAGTATTTCATATGGGGAGAATCAATTTTATGGTTCGGGTTACCCTCTTTATGGGACCCCTTCACAAGGGGACAACATATATCCTCACTCAAATATTTCTTATCCTACCTCGGTCTCTTCGTAGACCTCAGTGACGATGCCCATCCAAACCTCTTCATACCATTTTGGTGTAAACCACCACTTTTCTGGGCAGGGACAGGGGGTACACTAGGATCCTTTCTGGCCTACGATGTTTTAGAACCAATCTTTCCCAGAACCTTGGAATCAAATGTCACAATCTATTGCTAGCCTAGTCATTGTTTGTTACACTGGTGCTCCATCCCCAACCTCTGCCAGTCATGTCAGAGATGGGTCGACATTTTCTACAAATTATGCTGACAGCTCGCACCCAACCTCTACCAATTATGTTGGGGGCACCGTCCTTTTCACTCCAAATCATAGTCGTGTCACATCTCCAACCTCTATTCATCATATAGGAGAAGACTCTCTCACCCCTTCCAGTCACGTCGAGAGCATGTCACCAGCCGTTGTGGACGACGCTAGGAGTATCGAGAAGCCTAGACGTCTTAGACGTACGACTAAATTCCTTTGTAGGACTTGTGAAGGAAGTCACCTTACTCATTTGTGTCCAGCTACTACCGAGATACCAAAAGAGTGGGGCTCACCCAAGAGCCCTTCGGATTCTAAGGCATATGTGGTTCCACCGATGAAATCCTCTCTCGACCTCACCCCCTTTATCGAGGGTGAAGCGTCTCTTGCTCCCATTACTATGCATCCTCTTCAACCTATAATTGAAGAAGTGGCCACACCAGTGCAATATCTGGTCAATCCTACTCTCCTTGAAGAGAGTGATGCATCTTTCAGTCATGCCATCAACATTCCAAATCCTTCCCCTTCTGAACGAGAGAGATTTATTCTTCCCCTGAATGCTCTCCCTCCAAGTCCTGACGAGGTTCACTTTGATTGGGATGACCTGATGGGGCATCCCATACCCCCACATATGTCTTTTCCATTAAGAGGCATTATTTGAACCATCACAGAGACTATATACTCTGTTAGCACTTTCCCCTCCTCGACTTGGAGAGATTTGGGTTTTCCCAAGCTTTTGTCAGCTATCTGTAAGATACTGACTTTCTGCAGAAGAACGGGACGAGAGCCTTGGCCTCCCCCTTTTCATGTTGATTAGAACATCATAAACTAGTCTTAGTTAAGCTCTTTTCCAACTCGTCTAAAAAATTGAAAAGATTGTCCAGTGATTTTTCCCTTTCACACTCGTTAAATTGGATTTGAAAGGTCACGAGTCTTAGTTAAGATCTTTTCCGACTCGTTATAAAAAATAGAAAAGATTGCCAGGTGAACTTGTCTTTTTCACACTTGTAAATTAGATTTGAAAAGACGTCTAGTTGGCACAAGTTTACCCCTTTTTCACACCAAGTAGACTAAAAGACATAAAAAAGGACATTTTTTGGTGTTAAGTTGTGATTGCATATCATGCTCTTGCTTGCAGTATTGAGCCTTTAGCCGATTCTTACTTTGCGTTATAAACCGTTGCCTAAGCAATTTTTGCATTCTCAACCAAGAAGAACCTTGTTTATATCCTTCGCAATTTGACACCCTATACCCTGGAGGGAACATCACCCCGAGTGTCCATCTCCCACATGCATTTCCTTGCATTGAGCATAGGTACGTTCCACTGCTGGAACTAGTTTTTCTTACTTGCAACACTCATTTCCTCCTCTGTATCAGACCATTCATTTGTTATGAAAAAACAAAAAAAGACAGGCAGGAAGGGAGTACTATATTATAATTGGAAGCAAATGTGTCGCCTTTGAACAAAGAAAAAAAATATTGAGTCCTTGTGTCATCATAATTTTGGGTTTAGCATGGCCTTAGGAAGCTGATCTCATTACAGAGTTTTCTCTACTGACTGGTTACTCTTCCAGTCCCTATAAAGAATGTTATTGATGCCCCCTGCATCTAATAGTCACATCATTGAGTTTATGTTACCAGAGTCCACCATATGTCTCATGCTCTTGTTCAAAGGAAGTCTATCAAGCTGTGTCGACCACTCCTCATAAATCTTGACTTTCCATGTCGGCCATACCCTCAGTTTGTCTCAGAATCACATGATACTATGGTCTTATCATGCACCCTAGCCCTACTTTCATTATTGGTAGGTCACCTTGAACCCAACAATCGACATTTCATCATTGGTCGTTGACTGGGTGGTTTCCCTTGTGTTCAATAGCAAGACATCTATTCACACTTTAGGATTCGTGCAGTGTCTTGGATGCCATTAGCCTTATTGGTGGTTTCCTCGCCTTTGTCAGCAGTTTTCATCATCGACTTCTATTCAGAGGGTCTTTTTTGCGTATTGCTTACATTTGGCACATGTGAAAGACGAACAGGGTCGTTGGCTCGTGAACATGTTCTTCGTCCAATATCCACCAAATTATGAAGATTCTGCTTTATTCCTCGTGCTGACTGATGAGAGATTCCTTAATGCTCTCCTTTCAGTGGGTCTCTTTCCATCGACTTCAACTCATTTATTATGGATATGAGACCTAGAGTTTTATGAGTACCTTAAGGCTTGCAGTCATTAGTGGTAGGTTCTCTCGCCATTGACAGATGGGAATACATCAATGTCTCCTAATCAATGGATTTCTCAAGTGTTCGACACCGACTCCTTTATTCACACTTGTAGGAATGTACTCGATGCCTTGATACCTACTTTCATTATTGGTAGGTTGTCTCACATTTGTTAATGATATACCTCAATGACTGGTAATCAAATGATGTCTCATTGTGTTCGACCTCAACTCCTTTATTCACATGATGTAGACTTGCACCCTTGGTGGATAGTGTAGAAGACTTGAAGACATCACTATGTGGCCGCAACTTTCTTGAGTTGTTGCTTCCCTTTCATTGGACCAACACCTATTTGACTTTAGTGATAATGGGAGATCATATTATACTCCATGGTATACAGATATCTTCAAATTGATTTTGAGACTGGTTTCACTGGGCCTTGTTCGTGACTATGACATCTTTTGGCATATAACTGCATTTGTATTTGCCTATTCATGGCCACAAACACTTATTTGGTATATTTTCCACTTGGATCTGCATTGTATTCTTGGCAGCCATGTATGCAAAGTCAATACAGAATGTAATGAGAAATCAAGTTCGTCTAGCTGGTTCTCTTCCACTCCACTCCTGGGTTATTTATAATGTATTTCTACCATCACAGATACTCCTTTGACCTCACACATTAGGGGGCATCTGTTATAGCAAGATTTGTCCCCACCATTGCTATCTTGCACAGAGGGCCTTTTTCCATTTCCCTATGCATACTTGTCATCCCTTTTTGATGAATCCAGAGCTAAAAATACATATTTTTCCACATATATGCGCCCTATCTGCTATACAACATGCGTATACACATGCTGCTCCACTACAACCCGCGTACATCAGTATTTGTGCCAGAAAATACAAAAATGGAGTCAGGTTTCCATGTCACGATAGGAGATCTCTGATCCTTGGCCTTCCACATACTGGAAACGTTTCAACTTGGCCCTTCAGTTGCATTTTTTAAGACTATAAAATCACAATTCTGAGCTATGGAAAGGAGGAGAAAGCATTCAACTTTGAGAGAAAAGTTACTTTGGAGAAATTACTTCATATTGAGTCTGCATCCCTTTGTCCCTCAAGTCTGAACATAGTGTTCAACCCACAAGCTCTTTCCCTATTGTTGAGAGAACCTCATTGTCTCTCTCCTATGAGCTTGCCTTTGGTGGAGGATTGAAGTGGTGGAGGCCCAGTTGGAAGGAACTTGGTTTCTTGGTTTCGAACCGTGCCAACACGAAATTCTGTAATGTTGTCACTTCTGCTGATCAATTATTAATAGAAATACTCCTTTCCCATCCTATTGGTATCGTGAAAATATATGATTATTATCCATGGGCATGTTTGTAATGTTTATTAATGGATTATGTTATCTAATGTGTTAACCCCTTTATATTATCACCATGTACTTGCTCTGCTTGTTTGTTGAGAACTTGTTGCAGGTATAAAGCTTTGGGTCAAAGTGCTCAATGGTGGAACATCATCGAACATTGGATCGAGGTAGGCCTCTTTCTTATCTTGCACATTAGTTTATATAGCATACAATGGAATTGAGTTGATTTCTACAGTCATACCTGTCTGTTGTGGGTCATACCTGTCTGTTGTGGTTTACCCTTGGCCATAGAGAGTTTTTCCCTCGTAACACTCATGATACTTCCCATTGAAAGGGTAAAAAACCCAAGGCTGAGAGGGTCAAATGTGTTTATTGAAATGGGCTCAAACATAATGAACATAAGTGCATGAAGAAACAACTTGATCATTCAACTCACATTCTTGAGTAAAATCACATAAAGGTGCCTAATTCAATCAAGCAATAGAATCTTTCAAGGCATAGGATAATAATAAGGGGAAGAAAAAGACATTGCTTAAGCACATGTAGTAGTTTCAGATCCACCTTCCTTGAGGATACTTGACTTAGTGCATCACACCACATGGATTCAACTCATGATGATTTTTCATCTTTAGAGTCTTGGATAACGCCAACCATCTTGGTGGGGGATAATACTCCTATTGAGGTTTGTGGGAGAGGATCCATTGGCATGGATGATGAGACACTACAAAATGTTCTTTGTGGGCCTTTGTTGTCAACCAATATCCTATCAATCTACTAGATCACTCATTATGGCTCAGGTAGGTGAGTTGATTTCACTCATGATTCCATGATTATTAGTGAGATAAAAAATGGTGTTACAGTTGCAGTGGGAAAAGATTATTATCAATATTAGCTATATATTTTCTAAAACTTGGTTCCCATGTCTCCTTCTATTATTCTTCTCACTCATTTGGATGAGGTGAGCAGGTCGTGGCACAAGATATTTGGTCATCTCAATTATCGGTACTTGCAATAGTTCAGTAAGGAGAGCATGGTTACAATTTTTCTAACTATTCACTTTTATGATGGTGTTTACTAGGGCTGCATATTTGGCAAGCAATTAGAGGAGCAATTTGACAAAAAACATGGAGAGCTTCACAGGTTATGGAGCTTGTTCACAATGATCTGATGGGTCAATTTTCTCAACCTTCTATGAGCAAGGCCAAATATACCTTGACCTTCATTGATGATTACTGAAGGTATATTTGGGTGTACCTTCTCTGGTAGAAATAAGAGGTCTTTTAGTACTTTCAAGACTTCAAATCCCTTACTAAGAAATAGTTATGATAGGCCATCAAAATTTTTGGCACATACAATGGTGGGGAGTATGTGAATAATCTCTTTGAGAAATTATGCACTTCACAAGGGATCAATCTATAGTGTTTTGTCCCATACACTCCTTCACAAAATAGTGTGGAAAAATGGAAGAACAAATCTCTAAAGGAAATGGCCAATTGCAAGATATAATTCAATCTCTTGCTCCAAATTTCTAGGTAGAAGTTACTAACTATGCATGTTATATCTAGAACAAAGATCCTCATAAAGCATTGAAGGGTGTCACTCCTTTTGAAGCCCATAGTGATTGGAAACCTATAGTAAATCACTTCAGAGTGTTTGGTTCTTGATCATGGGCCACACCCTTGAAGAGAAACATAAGGCCATGGAGCCTCAAAGCCAACCTTGCATATTAGTAGGATATCTAAATGGTGTTAAGGGATACCAAATTCTACATCCCACCACTAATCATCTAATCATTATAATAAATGTTCATTTTGTGGAGGGCTTTTCGAGTTAACCCCATGATACCTCTCATTCTACAACCATACCAATCTCCACAAATGGATTCTCTAGACAACGATGCTAATTATATACTTGGATTGATTTCTGATGAAAAAAGAAATCAGAGGGGAGAGACCAGAAGATAATGGAAGTAGAAGAGGAATATCAAAGAAAATAGGCAGAGAAAGAAAAGGAAAACAAAGAGAGCCAAGAAGAAGTCAAAGGAAAGATGAAAGACAAAGACAAGAAGAAATCCAAAGTGGATGAGAAGAAGAAAAGAGAAGATGAATTGAAGAATATTTTTTATGAGAGGAAGAAAAAAGAAAAAAAGGAAGCAAAGGATCATCATGATGTAGAACAAAAGAAGAAGGCTGAAGAGGAAACATACAGGCTGGTTGCAGAAGCAGAGAAAATAAAAAAGAAAGAAGAAGAAGAGAAACACAAGGTTTTTGAGCCTGAAGCAAAGAAGAAGGTTGATGCATAAGCAGAAAAAGAAAGACAAATGAAACTAAATGAGGCCAAAAATAGTCCAGTGACTCCGAGTGTGGGCATAGTTGACATTATTCCCTAAGAGTGTACCCGTCTCATGGAAATACTTGGAAATTTCTCCTTTTCCTTCACATATAATGGAATTAGATGAAGTTGTGGTGGTAGTGGGAGAATATTACTACAACAACAAAACCATAGGGACAGAGAAGAGGTCAAGCAAAAGGAAAAGGGGGGAGACAACTCTTAGCCAAGGGTAAACCAAAAAAAACATTGAATGGAGGTCAGGACCAAACCCCAAATAAAATGCCATACATATTGTCTTTACTCTTAATGCATTTGCAGGGGAAAATGCCATGTCTGTATATGAGATAGTTACATCATTGGACACTTCACAGGCCAAAATTATTGAACTAGAAGGAGTGTTAAATACACAAAGATATGACATAAATTGATCCGGATTTATGAGCAGAATGAAATAAATAACAGACTGAATACAATAACATAGAGATATGGAGAACATCGTCATATATCCAATGAACACTAACTTCTATTGAATAAATAAAATAGGTTGAAATTGTAAAACTGTAGAACTAAAAACAACTTGCTCGAATGGTGGTATCTATCTCTAAGAAGAGATGTGGATGATACATGCATCTATCTGATCAGAATGATTACAATGAGGCTCTAGAGGCCTTTTTAACATTACTCATGAATTCCAAAGCTCTAGACATCCAAAAACCTAACCCTAGGAGATGAAACACCAAAATTTATGTGGGTCCCGATGGGTAAGTTGGTACCTCAATTTCCTGGGGTCATAACTTTTGCATACGACCTCCGTTTTAGGTGTGTGATAGCCCATTGGAAAAGTCTTTTCGAGAAATAAACATTATGTTGTCAAAATCTGACTTCATCTACAATTTGACTATGGCAAGCCAAAAAAACATTGTTTAGGGCCCCAAAATAACCATGGAAGTACAAAAAGATGTACTGACATGAAAAATTCCAAAATAAGTCAGTTGGATTAGGTGGGAAGCCACCAATATCCACCTA